>VYXH01004042.1:256881-283108 GCA_013397275.1 Burhinus bistriatus | reverse complement strand
ATTGTGGGGTGTGAAAATGGTTTTTTTTTTTTTTTTTTTTTTTTTTTTTTTTTTTTTTTTATTTCTGTGTTTTTTGCTTTTCTCTATAAGCTTGAATCAATAGCATTTACTGCCTGGAAAATTCTACTTTTCCAGACATTAATGAAAAAAAAAAATCCTGGCTCTGATTCCACAACTCGGTCACTTGCAACAGATACGAAAGAAGAATGTGCTCTTGGTAATGTCATTCCTGTGTATTCAAATTTAGTGAAGGGCACTCTAGAAAGAAAGAAACATGAGGCTCTTTTTTTTTTTTATTAATATTGAATTTTGGGGGTGGCTTCCTTTGGATAATTTTCCATTTGTTCTTGTGAAACTTGTTACATTTTCTGGGGTTTTTTTTCTCTGCAGCCAAAAATTATAGAAGCACTGTTGGTTTTGGAACTCTCACTGCTGCTCTGTTTTTCTCACCCCAAAAAATTAAATTCCATAATGCATTTGCAAGCCGGTGCTTTAATAAAAGAAATGAATTGTACAAGAGCAAGGAATGCAAGATTCAAAGGCTTATTCAGGCTATGTTACGGTCTCTAACATACCATACCAGCTGAAGTTCTGATAGGAACGCTAGGTAAAATTTTCTTCAAGAAAAGCAGCTATTAGTTTTTGTTAATTAATTTAATTTTTTTGTTAATTTAATTTAATTAACTTTATTTATTAAGTATCTGCCTTCAGTTTCTAGCTTCAGCATTTGCTTTGGATAAGACCAGGGAAGTCTGTAACATTTGCTGCTGAAAAGAAATACAGTCTTCCCTTGTATGCTTCCAGCACCAGTGGAACTTGGAAACTTCAGTGGTGACAGCATTCACAGCGAAGTTCCCATTCCATGCTTTAGCTCTTAACACTTCTGTGCATTTATCATTATTACTATCAATATTCAGTACAAATCATATATAAGGTTAGTGGGAGTGGCACTGGAGTTGTACGCAGTGTTTTGTAAAACATTGAAGCACAACATAATATAGCTCTGAGGGTAATATTTTCTATTTTGCAATCCTTCCTATTTACGCTTATATTTACTTCTGTATTGATTTATATTTGTTTTGGTTCTTTAATAAGGAGGGACAATTCTGACATCTACAGTAGAGTGAAAGCTAATCATGTTACATGTGGCCGGGATTAGTGGAGGCTCCTGGGTTTAGGAAACACGAGCGTGGGTAAGGAGTGTCTGCAGCAAGTGCTCTGGCACATACAGATTGACGTCTACTGTTCCTTCTACATAGACAACTTTGTATTTGCAAGGAGGTAAATGTAGATGGGAAATTATATCACATTCAGTGATCCATACTGATTCCCCACGTAGATTCTCCATGCTTAGTGTTGTTCACTTCTGAAAAAAGAGAGTGAGCTCTTAAGAGAGGATTCTTATGGCACATTAATAGTGTCCACAAGTGGAGCAAGTGCAGAGTCCCCTATAAATTTGCAGCCTTATTTACTGCATAATAAGTTTCCAACGGAGCTAAACTCTCAGGTGCAATGATCTGTAGAGGCTAAGAAGAAATTGGAGGCAAGCGGACTCACCAACATTCTTCAACTGACAGCCTAATTTTATCCAAGCAGTGCACTGCTTTAAATTCATTTACCCTAAAAAACTTCATGTGTTGCCCTGGTAATTTATGTAATGTTCCTTTGCCGGAACAAAAATCTATCTTACACTTAACTCTTTTTGATAATTAATTCTCTCCCATCTGCTTACAGCTGGTATGGTAGAAATGTGCTTGCATTTCTGTATTTGCTCATGCCTTGGAGTCATCTTTTAATATAAATAGCTGTGGATCTCCCAATAATTTTGAAATGAGCGTTTTTTGCTTTCTGGCCAGCACATCCAAGTCACGTTCCTTGTTGCAATTTTTAGTATGTTGTTAGAGGAATGCAACCTGACCTTTTAATACTATTTAACAGGAAGGTACAAGCTTTAATTCATAAGTGATGCATCCTGCACGTGAAATATATTTATAAGAGCAGTGTGATCACATTCACATGAACAGAAACATCATACCTCCGAGTTTGTCTGTTTTCTTCTCTCCGAGAAACTCCACAACTTTTAAAGTACATTATTTTTGCAACCAGGCAATAATTTCCACCTAATAAATAATTCCAGAGTGTTGCTGCTCTAACCAGCTTAGTTTATTTCACACAAGATAAGGCACTCCATATTTCCTCTTGCCCTGGGTAATGCATTGTGCATTTGTGTAGGGTGGGTTGTTTTAAACATTTCTTAAAAGAGTTATCTTTTGACCCAGTTTTCAGGGTAAATGTATCCAACTTCTGCCTTGCGTATTTATTGTAAAAGCCTGCAACAAGCCTGGAGAGAATTCCTCCAAAACAAAGTAATACAGGGACAAAGCAGCTGGCCACAAACCAGGCTATTCCTAAGACCTCGGCAAATGAGCTATGTTGACTTTGGACTCATTGCAGCTTTCCTGCCATGTCAGAGTCTGCAGCGTTGGCTTGCTTATGCAGTGAAATAAGCAACAGTCTTGCAGTGGAAGGACTGCTCTAATTGAGTATTTAATGAATAAAATGTGTGCATACAAGATGTGAATGCATATAGTTGTCTGGAAAGATATCTTTGGCCTTTGTAATTACAGCTTCCAATCACAAAGGTTTTACTTGGATTTTGCAGAAGATAGGTAAGGTGATTCTTTTCTACTTGTCTGTGTTTAAGGAAGTCTAATTTTCAATTAGGCTTTTATTCTAAAGTATTTTATTAGTTTTTATTACTCTTAACTGGTGACAGAGAAATACTGATACGTATCTGTATTTTTAAATGCTTGATACTTTTTAAAATAGTAAATATTCCTTTAAAATTATCCTCACCAAACCCAGTACTGAAAACTCCAGAAGTCCTATTTTTCAATTAATACTACAAACTGAAACATGCGTCAGTCCTTATCCATGTGCTATCAACTACTCTGATGAGCTGTTCATTTGTCACAGTAATTCATATTTTTCTAATCCAGTTAAGACCTGCCAGAAAAGGACTTGAGATGTTCAAATAGCTTATATTTAGTTAAATAAAAATTCTAAAAAAATGTTTTAAAAAAACCACTGGAAATTATAAACCACTATAAAATTAAATTAAAATACTACTTTTGGATTAAATCACATATTTGTTGTTGCATTTTCAAATTAAATTGTTTAATCTAAAAACCATAATGATACATTTTGAAATTACTTTAAGTAAATGTTTTGTTATTTAAATTGCAAAGTCTTTGATCTTTTCAGGGTGTTTTGGTTTTCACAAACAACTGCATACAATGAAATGGCTGGGATTTTTTATAATTATAAATAATTATATATATAAAAAATATAATTCCAGCTAAAACATACCAAAGCTTTTCTAAAATCAGTGGAAAAGAACAAGAAGGATTTTTCTTTAGCTCAAATAGTCTATTCTCAGACAGGACACATGGCAGGGATCCTGGCCAAATGCATGGCAGTATAGATACTATTCAGTGTGACTACAGGAGAAAGTATAAATCAAACCATGTTTCCGGTTGCTTTAACTTGTTCTGCCCACTCTTGAGGAAGGCAGCTGGTTAATTCATGCTGTGGCATATATAAATGTGGATTAAGGTCACCTTTGGTTACTCTTAAAGTACAAAACTGAATTTAATGTTTCACATTTCATTGTCCTCCATACACAAACGTCTCTACAAGTACTTTTTCTGTTAATATGCTAGGGAAATCAATGCTTTTGTTTTATGTACTTTAAAGTTCATTTCTACTGCAGAATATAAGCCATAGAATGAATGAAATAATCATTGTGAATTTTGGCATATTTTGCTAAAAATACATACTCTCTTCAGCACTTGACTACGTACAATGTACCTTATAAAACCTTTCCATTTGCAGGGGTCTGGCTGAGCAGAATTGACAGCCTGATACTAGCTAATGAGATTTGGATATCTGACTTCAAATAGTTATGGTTCAGTAGCTACTATTTGCTCTGGAATGTGGGGTGGGAAATACTAAACTTGTGTCAGGAGTTTGCACAGTTACTGTTGTAGGTCAAGTAACATCAAATAGTAAAACATCATCAGTTCCTGAGTTTGCTGCTCCATGTCACATCCCCTGGTAACATGGAGACGGGAAATTTTCTCTGATCTTTGCTTACACAGTCTCAATTTTAAGTATACTTTTCTACAGTTCCTAGATAGATATATATAATTTTTATATATAGGAAGAGAAATGTGCAGATTTCAGAGCCACCGATCTAGTGGATTTTACCAAGGCAGGCATGCTTTGTAACGTAGTATTGGTGGGTTTGCTTATTGTAATCAGAGTGCAGTGAATTAGCTTGTTTAAAGAAATACTTATTAAAAAAAGGCTTGATCAGTTTTCTTCTTGATCTTTTTCTCTACGTTATCCAAGTACTTCATCAACACTATTCACTTTATCTCCATAAAACTTCTTGTGTGGATTGCGATAGGATTCCATTTTAAAGCTGGAAACACAGGCAGAAGACGACTTTAAAAACTTTTATCATCTAGAAACTCTATGATAGACAGGAAATTGTCCGTACTGTACTCCAGTTCTTTAAGCACCAGACTGTTCATACTATTCTGACTGGTTTCGACTGATACAATGTATAATGACTATGGTAACTCCATAATTAAACAACAATTTAAATAATCTGTTAATAGGAAGTTTTACTCCATTTAACAGTCCCTATTTTGCTTCGATTCATATTTCTTCTTTAAAAAGATCTTTTAATTACTTATAACTACTTCTTTCTATTTATTTCTTTTAATAGCTCATCTTTATTACTAGTATTCTTGCCATAAACCTAAGTATGAGCTTTGCAATCAATGCTACCAAAAATGATTACTTTCAATAAGAAATTTGGATTAATTGCAAATATTATTGTCTAGTTACAGGCTCTGATTTAATTGCCTTGTTTTCATATGAATAACTTATATGGCTTTATAAATGAGTACATTTTGCTTTGCTTCTTTGAAGGTAGACTGGACAATTTAGCAAACCAAGGATTTGGGAAATACCTTTTCCTTCTTTGTACACAAGAAGTGAACATCGGAGTGATCATGTTTTAGGAGCATTTTACAGTATGTAGAATAAAATCTAAACCAAAGTGTACGGACAAAAACTGAAATAAACCCCTCTCTAATAGTTTAGACTTTTTGTTTTGCGTTCCATCATTGAATAATAGTTTATATAAACAAGCTACATAAATTCTAATATTCTGTTTGTGAGATTAAAATCTTAATGGGACCTAAACTATTGTTTTCATATCTTTTTTATGTTTGTTAAATGTAGATTAAAATGTTGTTGCAAACAATAGAAATATTTTTGAAAAAAACTGATAGCAAAGTATAAACGTAAAACTGTGATAAACTTCAAAAAATTACAATGTTATTAATTATGTTTTATAACTAGTATTGCAGGTTTCTTGGGAAAAAACCCTGGTGAGTAAGATCTTATACTTCATTAATTTATATTACCAAGTTCCAATTTCATTTCAAGTCTTTGCAGAGGTAGACTACAGAGGACTTTGATACGGCTGCTTAGTCATAGAACAGGAAAAGGATATTTTGAGGCTCTTGTTTGTACAGCTATCTGCTATCTGTGGTAATTTTTCTGAGCTGTAAATTGTCATGCAGTCCACAAATAATTTCTGACTCCTCCTAACTATATAGAGACTGGTTCAATCATTCCCATGTAATGAAATCTCTAAAAGTACAAGTATTACATTACTGATGCTGGTGATCCAGTCTACTACATTGAGTCAATACATATGTATATATATCCCTCAGGTTTCAAGTGTGGTTCTAATTAAAACCTAGAATTTGGATAGTCGAGTGCCAGTTGGTTCATAATTCCCACAGAGCACATAAAAATCTAATCTTCCCCCCTTTTTTCCTGTCCTTTAGATGGCAGCATAGCAGACGCGAAGCTCTGTGCTGCTGAAGCACCAGCTGGAAAGGATACGTCGTTCAGTGGAGCAGCGTTGAGCTCTACAGAGCTGATGCCAGCTGGGGCATTGAGAATGTTATTACCCTTCCCTGCTTATGTGGGTAGCCTGTTCTGTTACCCAGATTTGCCCAGATATCTCTTTGCCCAGGTTAGATGCTTCTAAACTGCCCCAAATTGTGTACATGCTACCATTAAATCATAACAATTTTTTTTAAAATGAACTTTCCTTCCAAAGTACTAGAGAGATTATTCCATCTTTATTTGTGCAATACTGTAGGCAGCCCACAGAATTTTTGTATATGGAAAGTCAGCTTCAAATGTTATCCTAGTAACAATTCTTTCTGGAACTAGTGAAGCAAAAGTTGTTGATAATTATAGTGAGCCTATTAAGGCTAGTCATGAGTTTAGCTCCATCAAGAAAAGTTTTAGATTATTTTCTCATCTCTTCTATTCTGTTGAGAATAATTAGTGGAATGATAATCTGCTTACCTAAAAGAGGAGTAATAATTGTTTTCTAATCCCAATACAGTGTGTGATTTAAAACAAAGCCATTATACTTCCGAGTGGTTTGTGGTCGGGTCTTTTTTTAAATTAGAATTTGGAAAGCCGTAAGTGTAAAAGAGGTGATATGGTTGCTGCTTTTCATGACCTTAGTGCCACTGAGCTCGCTTGGCTCTCTCATGTCTAATAAGGCTACAAAAAGTTCCAGAGGCTTCCAGATATGACAGATTTGCAACTGCAATTCCAAGAGTAAGTCCCCAGCAAGATGACGATTCAGGTATGTGCTTAACATGGCATTACGTCGTAACAAGGAGCAGTAGCCTTGCCCTTCTGGTTGTCATTGCAGCTGAAGTATGTAGAAGCAGACACCAAGGACACTTCCAGGACTCCGATTCAAAAGTGAATAATCTGCTATATTAACAACAGCATTATGTATTTGCTGAAGATACAGAGATACCTTGTAATGTTTATGGCTAGGAATGTCTGCTGTCTAATGCTTCAGCTGCTTTATACACGGTAAAATCAATAATGGTCTTAGACAGTTTTATAGTTTTAAATATTTCAGATACCCGTGCTGGTGCAGGAGCTTGCTGTTTCTGAGGAAAGAAGGTCTGCATTTGGTGTCTTAAATACTGTATACACCGCAAGCTATTATTTCTCTTGGAAGCACGAGAAGATGTACATGCAGAAAAATTTATGTCACTGTGTTCCTGTGACTAAAAAGAGAAACAAAATGGCTAATTCCTGAATTTGTTCTTACTGTTTTTAGGTCACTCATAGGAATAGGTGCTTTGTTTTCATGGCAGCTCTTGGTGACTAGGAGCAAAATGATTTCTTTCTGTGTCGTTCCAAAGGTGTTTGGGATTGATTTGAATAGCTCTTTGTGACTCAGCTTTTCTGGTGCTTTCTCAAAAAAGGTGCTAATCTAAATCACAGACAGGAAAAGACCATGATCACTTCAAAATATGAAAGTTTTTATGGTAATTTCTACTATTGCTTAAAAAAGGTTTTGAGGCAGTGTTGACTGCAGAGTTGGTGTACACATTGGAGGTATCTAAAGCCAGACAGCTTGGTCCCTTGAATTATGCCTGACATCTTTGTGTTGTTTAGGTCCTACTTGATTTTGATGTAATCACAAGAAACTACTATTTCTTTTCTGGAACACTAACCAGTAGCTGTGCTTAGTTGCTTACAGTCTTTGGCAGGAAGTTGCTATTTCTCTGGCATTGATAATTACAAGTTACAGTTTGAAGGACACCATGGGGGAATTCTGTGTGTACTAAAAACAAACTCCGTATTACAGTAATGACCATGTTTTCATGTAGATTGTAAAAAAAAGGACTGGTACCACCCTGCCGCTATCTGAAAGAAATGTCAATTTCTTGCTCTAAGTACACCAAAAATAAAAGGTAATTTGGTATTAAAAATAAAAGATCTATGACTGGGTGACATAGATTATAACAGTAAAGCAGACATTTAAACTAGGTTATACATAGAGCAATCAGCATTAATTGTGGAAGAAGGTACTAATAAAATTCTATGTGCTTTTTAACACTATTTCTCCAAAAGAACTAAACATCAATACTGATTATCCTCCTGTGAATAGTAAGTATAATATATTTTTGTGATAATATTAGAATAATGTTTCTTGTCATGGTTTAATGCCTTGTTCTGCATCACTAAGGAAGCTGCTTAATATGAGCAGAAGAGCAGCAAAATTGTTAATAGAAGAGAAGCAGCTCACAGTGTAATGCTTAAACAAGTACTATTGACAGAACAAACAGTGATCTAGCCTTGTAAAGCACCACCTTCTAACTGAAGAAGCTTGCTGGTTTTATGTAAATTTTCAGAGAAACAGACCATGAAATATGTTCTCTATAGAATACTTGTGCAGAGGATGGCATATGTACTTGCTGAGAAATTGATGTCTGAGCCTGCAGTAGAGATGCCTGCTGCATTTCTTGGTAGACTATTTATGAGAACTCTTTAAAAAAACCCAAATACGAGCATTTCATGTTACCCAGCTGTTACCTTAGGCTGCTTTACCTAACTGCTCTGTAAGTGCTGTGTTTTTGCGAGTATGTAGCAGTTTTAGGTTTTAAGTGTGTTGACAAGTCAGACAATAGAGTGATTTTTTTAATGTATTATAGGTATAGTCTTGTTTTGTATTCACTGACTTGTGTATCATATTTATGTCCTTGTTATTTTAATACCTGTACATGACTCGGAGAGATCAGAGGTTATATTAAGGCAGTTTGTCTCCTGCAAAAGTTACAAAGCAAAAATGATTACATACTGAAAAACCGGTTGTATCTAATTGCAAGAATAGCGTACTCTCAAAATCAATATCCTTGAAAGAAAAAAGAAGTAAAAGCAATAATAAAATCTATTAGAAGTTAAATTGCTATGATATATTGGGGTATGTTACTAAAATGGCTTCCTATCTTTTCAGTGGTGCATTGAAAAGTAAGGCAGGATGGATGGATGAGTCATAATATCCATTATTAAGAAATGGTTAGGACTCACCAATATCCTGGGGTCATTAGGCAGCTTAATGGCAAATAATTCTAGATCCAGAAAAAGGACTGTCTTGCCCCATACCTTCTCATAACTGGGTGGAGTATCTATAGTAATGCCTCCTTGTAGTCCAATGTGAACACAGTATAACTTAGGTTATGTAGCATCCTACTTAACAGATAATATACAATGCTTTCCTGAAAGAAGTAAAATAGAAATAACGCTTTAAAGCAATTAGTAGAATGGCTGCCACGCATGTAGAAATGCAAAAGTGAAGTACGTAATGAGAAAGCAGAATTTGATAGAATGACTAGCATCTATTCTGGCAAACTTCTTAAAGACTGCCTGAGTGTAACCATGTTCTTCTATACCTTTTCTTTTAAGAGTTTAAGTGGGAAATATATTGTGCAAAGCACATGACATGAATACACATTAATGACAATAGTCTTTTGCCTTTCCTTATTCTGATAATATTTTCTTCTTACAAATACTGCACTTATTTTTCTTTCTGTTTAACAAACTGTTGGATTTATTTGTATGTCTCTTGATTGCTGAGTTTCTATTTTAACAACACGGGGACTAAGACTACCTAATTCTTCTAAGACTTAGAGTGCAATGTTATGTTAGCATACTATGGACCATCAGTGGAATGAAGGTGCAGACTGGGATACTTCTTATGTAGGATTAATAGCATTTGGGTATAAAGATGATTTACATAATCTTTTATAAGGGTGGATAGGCAGCAGGTTGCAATTCAATTTTCCGTTATTTCTTTAATTAAACATAAATCCCGGACCAGGTCTGATTACATCAATGAAACAGTATATTTCTCAGTATAATTTACAATTTTGTTCAATCAATAAATTCCAAACTAAAACTTTGCTGTAGAAGTTTTCTGACAAGCTTTATTGTGAAGTGCTCGAAGTACTCTAAACTACCGGGTCCTAACTTCCTCAGACTGCCCATCAAAAATTTGTGAGTACCTTTAATCTTAATTTCTCTCCCCGTTAATTCCATTAGTTCTTGTTCGTCACATATTTCATCTCACAAAGACTCCATGAAAGTAGATTCATTATTATTAGTGAAAAGTCAGATACCCCAGTGATGAATGCTAAAAAGTGGTAGTAAAGAGATAAATAATTCTCCCATCAAGAGGTGAACAGATCTGTACTGAGAGCGGAGTTTGATGTGTGCAGTAAAAATTAAACAAGTCACACCCTAGTGAAGACGCACCAACAAAATGAACCACGTGTTAAGTAAAAACTCTGTGTCCAAGACCATATAATCAAAAACTATTTCAAACTGCTTACATACAGAGGCCTCAGAGGTGGCAAACACAAGCTTAATTCAGGCATATAATCTCTTCGAGTACTTGACTTTTTCAATCTTAACAGTGTTCTGTCTGAAATTAGTGTGTGAGGGAAGACATGTGTGCACACATGATTCCTACTGATTGGACAAAGCTTACACATTTCTACAGTATATGGGAAACTGTACATACCACAATTAGTAATTTTTAATTTTTTTTTTTTTTAAACTTGCAAGAAATAAAAAGAGCAAGAAGTGACAACAGTAGCAATTAAAATCCATTCTGCCAACATCATACAGTGTTGTAGTGTGCTTATGACTCTAGTTCTTCATTACCTAGATTTCTCTGGGCTACTGACATCTCTATAATTAAACAAAGTTTGGGAACTATCTTAGAAATAAAGACCTGGAAAAACCTCCAACAACATCCCACTCTCCCAACTTGAGACACAAGCATATAGAAAATGACACTTATGTGGGCAGTAATGACAAACGCTACTTAACGCTTTTTTTGTTTTAGCAATCACCTTGGATTGAGGCTGTTTTCTTTTTACACCACAATAAATAACACTGCATTTAAATAAGAAAGCAAAAATGAGATGAGAATGCATAAAAGAGTAAATTGTGTATGACCCAACCAATGAACGGTGCAGACAGTACATGTTCTGAATAAAAACTGAGGTAGTTAGCTCCTTGTGAAAACTAATGTGGTGCTTATGAATAACTCTTGGGAATGAACAATGGCAGATAAATGGTTGTTTCTGCCATTGTGGTTTAGATTCTTAACCCTCAGAAAAGAAAGACAAATTGCATACAGGATTTTTAAAAGCCTTGATGGAATTATCCTCATGTTTCTCTTAATATTCCTTGAGGTAATCATCACATAACTCATTTTTTAATGAGCAAAAATCTCTGCTCTTTTTAGAAATAGTTTCAGTGTGAGATAGAGAAAAGACAGACTTGTAAGAAAATTTCTTTTCTTTCTTTACTGAGTTAGAACTGTATTTAAAGTGCTTCTCTGGTTCTGCATATCGTGGTATCAAAAAGTTTTAGTCTACTGAGGTGTGAGGAGCATTAGAGTGATATAATTTACAGGATCACCATGGATCTGTAATTTGCATTCCTGGCTGAGCAGTTTGCAACTAGGAAGTTCAAAAAAAACCAAGTTCAACACATCTCTGTCTGTTCTCAACCTAAATGGAAAGGAATGAAAGAAAGAAAGAATTGAGATTTAGTTATTCTGTAAAATGTAAACATTACTAATAGGAAATGAAAAGGACCTAAACCAAAACTAAACTTATAAAGAATGTTGAAGACCTACAGACAATGTGGATATGCCAAAATACTCTACTTTATATGGCAGTTTCACCTTGTATTCTTTCTGATGTATAAGAAACTTCAGGTAATGGACAAACATCTTAGACACATCTGTGAGCGCAGCAGGTATACCACAATTGTATCTTAGATAGGATTGTAAGGGAAAGAATTTTCACTTACCATACTGCTCCTAACTCCTTGTTGAATTCTTGACCTACAGGTTAGTGATTATTCTTTGGTGATTACTTAGTGGAATCGCAGTTTCTTGCATTGTTCTGTGTACATGCAAGATAGAATCAACAGCATGTATTCACTGCTGAGTAATGTAATTAACAGTTAATGTTCGACACATCTTAGTGTGAATAATGTTTAAAAAAAATCAAAGGTAGGTTCCACACAGAATCATCCAAATTGGAATTTACTTATGTATTTGTTAACAGAGATGCCTATTAACTGCATCACTTGAGTATGCAGACTACATATACTTAGTAGAGATCCTGCTGGTTCATGGTTAGTGTACAGGTTGTCCAGAAGTTAATTTAGTTTTTAATTAAGCCATCATAAATAAAGGAAATAATAAGAAAGCCATATGACTTTCCAAAAATACCTTCTATATATCTAATAAATCTGAAGATGTAATATGGTAGAACTTCTAGTAAATGTAATTTAGTATGCTTTCCTTTTTTTGCAATGTTTCCATATTTCTAGTAGTTATGGAAAATACCTTCCTGAGAAAGTCAGGATCAGTCACTTCAGAAAACGCTAAACTCAAAAAGGTTGTTTGTTGTCTATTGAAAATTTTCAGAGACTGTTGTTATTGCCTTCAGTGGAAGATAAAAGGTTCTTACTATAAATAAGTTATTTAATGAGTTGACTTTTCCAATTTTTAAATAAGTTATCTTTACAATATTTTAAGAAGTGTCAAAAATTCACAGTGGATAGTATGAAAGCAGGGGGGTAAGTACATGAAAGAGAATGTGTTTGCACACAAAGAATGAGTGTCAGTTCAAAGATACCTGTGACCTTCCTATTTAATGAACACCAACCAAGCATAGTTCTGTTTTATAATTGCAGGCAGTCTAGCAGCAATCTGAACTAATGTTATTCTTTATTCTCTAAGTGCTCTGATTGTGGTGAAAAAGCAGCAAATACTCTGCCAAAGCAGTGTGCCTAAGATGAGGAAGAATAACGGTAGTTCAAAACTACAGTACAAATTATGTGTGGTTATAAGATGCAAAACGTAGCAGAAAGAACATCTAGGCTGACGGAGATCTAAAGGAAAGCATTACATTCTGACTCTTTTCAAAACTGTCTTTTAAATCCAGGCTAATGTGACTCCACTGTTTTTTACAAGTTCATTTTTCAGTAAGGACTACGCATTTTTTCAGGCATTCTCCCGTTTCTTGAGAGAGCAACTTAGTGCTATGGTGAGCACACCAGCTTTGAAAGTATTTCTTTTAATTAGGCTAACAATAATAAATTATTCAGCTGAATGATATTTTCTTATATCTCTTTTTAGTTTCATGTATCATAAAGATATACTAACAAATACTGTTTTCAGTTGAACAATGGAGAAACTGAGATAGAAAGAGTTTAGATACCTGAGGTCACACAAGATACCAGTGGTAGATTTAGAAATAGCAGCTGCCTCTCCTGATCCCTGTTCCTTACCTGTTATTTACATTGTCACAGTATTTATAGCATTTCTTCATAATAGTATTCAGTAAGTTTTATCCTCGCACAGGATAAAAGGCAGTGAGAACGCCATTCAAAAAGAATGTCTTTAAAGCACATTCATCACAACTTTCCTCTAGGAAAAACTTATGGAGCAAATGTTTAAGAAATGTTATTCTTTATCAGTGTAACAGTAGTACCAAATATAGATCTCATTTCTGTAAATTTCTGTATCCATAATTAGTAAGGTTCAGGCATTAGGCAGATACAATACATTTTTTAATTACTTTATTGGTGAAAAGCCTCCTAATTACTGCATAGTGTTTCTGGGCATTCAGTGCACTGCTCCTTTAGTATTGTTATTCACTAAGTAAGATTTAATTTACCTATTGTATTATTATGATCTCTGGTTGTTTTCACAGGAACATTTTGTCACACAACAAACGTTCCAAGAGTTCTCTCATGTGAATGTGGTTTTGCTAATCTACATCTTCCTCAATTTTGATAAAGAAATGTAAGAAGTTTTCACTGGAAGCAATATCCTTTAAACGGTTTTTTAGAGGTCTTTTTATTATAATTGTTAGACAGTTGTGCTTTTGGCCAATAATGTGAGATGAAATGCCTATGACATTGGGATCTGACTTGTTTCTAGCGTTTTATTTAGAATACCCGAGTTATATCCTTAGCTTTCATTAGAACTCCATTTTCAACATCCATTCAACAAACAGTCTGCCTTTAATCAGCAGGACTGCTGAAAAATGTATTTGATCTTAATTGTATGTTACAGAATTCCACATTTTCTCAAGTGTTTTATGCTCATTGGCCTTTAAAGAAGCATGGCAATCACAGCATATATTGGTTTTTTTGAAGTACTTTTGCAAAATTCTTCTGTCTTTAGTATGCTATTCAAAGATGAAATATGTATAAATCAGGATGTTTATAAAATTTTCCATTTGCTTTTGCCCACTTTTTAGTACAATTGCATAAAAAGAATTTTCTGTGAAAGGAATTTCTGTTTCTAAAGGATTTTAAAATGTTACAAAGCGAGTAGATTTGTGGTCTGTGTTATTCTGGATATTGTGATCACCCTAAATGAGGTCATCATGAAGAGCTTGTGTCTGAAAACCAATCATTATTGATGCATTATTGATATGCTTAATGAAACTGAATGAGGTTTTAAGTTTTAGGATCTCAGCGCTTGTTTACACATGTGTACACAGGAAAATTAATGCAAATGAGTTCTGGAATGATCTTAATTCATTTTATCTTTAGAAGTGAAATAAGATAAACTAAATTAAGATCATTTTCTTTTTAAATAAGAATATCTACACAAGGATTTAGGATGATGTAATTAATCCACTTCAGAGTTCATACATTTTAGTTAATTCCAATTAACCTTCTTGAGTATCATCGTGTTGGTAAATTCCTATGAACAGCCTATCTCTAATGTAGTAACGTAGATGAACAGGAGTGCTTGTCACATCTCTCACCAGAATGACATCAGAGAACAACTTTCTTGAAGATGATTCTTTCTCCTGGGTTGTTACTCTGCTTTGTGAAACTAGGCTCACTTTCTGAGGAATATTATAGGATTTTTTTAGGTTTCTTTTTCTAAGGAAGAAGAAAATGCCCCAAACGCCACTATGTTTACATAACTGAACATGCAGTACAAAAGACTGTAACTTCAGCATTAACCCAAATATCAGGAATCTCACTTCTTCTAGACTTCTAAGCGTTTGTATTCATACAAAGGTATACTTCTCTCGGCACTTCATAGCATCGTCATTGGAGTCACACTCCTTTGTCATGTATACAGATATATCCCATTTGGGAGTTTGAGGTGTTGGGGTTTTTTGTTTGTGTATATGTGTCTTTGATTTTTTAGTAGTGAGAGGCAGTCTCATCTTTTTCTAGTCAACTATGTCAATTGAGTGAGACCATTCCCTTTGGAAGAGTTAACCGTCATGACTCACCCTGAATCCTCATTGCAAAGAGAGTGGGTTCTAATTTAAATGAAAGCAGGGCATGTGTTATAGGCTGTACATCTGCTGTTAGAGTCTGTCAGTATTTAAATCACTTCCAGTGCAGGTAAGAGGTTGTCAGATAGGTAAATTGTGATGTAAAACCCAGGTAAAACTCCAACATTGACATAATCTAAATTATTAAATGTTTTGCAAAACACATAAGGAAACCCTTCGAAATTCCTGGTTTCATGCTCAGATTTTGGATCAGAATTGTGTTCAGTTAGCCCTGCTCAGCCCTACTTACTATTTACATTATCTGATCTTGTCAGGTTCAGAATTTTATCCTACTTTTTTATCCTTTATGCCATATACAGATCGCAAGTTATTTGTTCCTGATCAGTTACAGTGTGCGCACTTCAAGCACAGGGAACGGATCATGGAGATCACATAGTTATTGTCTAATGAGAAGATACATTTGAATGAAATAGTCATTTTGTCATACATTCCTTTCAGACTGAGTCAGCATTTAATTGCACAGTGTTTTCATTACACTGCACCTAATAGTTAATTACTTAGTACTGTATCAACTCAGGTAGGGCAGAAGTAGATGCAAAAAGTGGAGTTAAGCTTCAGCTCTTTTTCTCTAAAAACATTTAAAGACCACTTTATCAAAAAGCAATAAATTTCAAGTTTGTAAGGAACTTTCTCCAAGACCTTTAACTTCAAGGCTCCAGAATCTTCTTCTGTACTATGATCTGCCGAAACACATTAAATGTGAGAATAGTCTCTAAAAATAAAATAACCAATGATCTATTTTTTTAAAGTTTAAATGTAATCACGTGATATTGGACAGGTTATGTTCACACACCTCATCTGAAAGAAATTTTACTTTATTTTCCAACAAGTTTGCTCTCTTCACATGGTTTCTCTTCCCCAGAGCAATATTGCAAACAGCTTTTCTGTCCCTTTCTTGCTCTAACTTACTGACATTTACTCTTCCCATCAGCTCTTCCCATTAGCAGCAGCAGATTTCCACCTCGTTCTCTGTTTTCCTCCTTGCAATATCCTACACTCATTCTGGATGCTTCAGCTTACAGGCTAATGACCAATTTCTTTTGAGCTGTGTATTTCCTTGTTCGCATTTTCATTTAATCTACGGCCCAACTACAGCACTTCTCTGCACCAAAATAGCTTTTCTTTACTATTTTATTGAACGCTCTTCTTTCTTTGAGGCATGTTGTTGTTTCTCCTTTTCAGCAGATGTCTTATTCAATACTGCCAACAGCTTTTTCCTGCATGTAGCACCCTACATTTTTTGGACTTGCTTTAAAATTCTTTCAAATCTGTCCTCCCTTCTTATTCTTCCCTTGCTTCCATTTATTTTTATATCACTGCATAATATCTTGTCACTTTCTTCTGGAAAAAACCTGACAAAATGAGGTGTTTATCTATGCCTTCCTGTTGGTTTGACATTCTTTTCTCCATCACAAACATCCTTTGTTAGAAAAAAGCTCAAGTTTCTCATCTGCTTCCTATTCGTAACTGTTCTCCTTGTCCCATCACATTTCCTTATATTTCTTGCACTGGTTTTATCTTTCCTTCTATTTCCCTTGACAATAAAAACATGATTAAGCCTTAAGCCTCTCAACCTTTAAAAAAACCCAAACAGCTGAAACACTGCTTCTGCTCTTCTCTCCATTTTCTTCTGGTTTATGCAGTATTCTAATTAAGGTTGTCTGGAGCCCTTTTCCTCTCAGTCTTACCCCACTCCAGCTTCTGCACTCAACTAAAACTGTTACCAAACTTTTTAATTACACATTTTTAGTTGAAAGCAATTCTCATCTTACCTGAGCTATCAGATGCTTTTACCAGTCAGCCATGCTCTTTTTTTTGATATATTGTCATTCCTTGTGTTTACTTATTCCATCCTATTATGGAATTTGTCTGCATCTGTCTTCCATTTGTCTTACTCTATTTTGTTCTTTCAGAGCACACACATTTTTATTTCATAATTAGGGCTTCTATTTTTGTAATAATACAAATCATAAAATTTTAAATGAGATTAGCATTTTCTTAAAACATATTGTTTCATTCAAAGAAGCTAGTAAAGTTTACGTAAGAAATGAAATTTGAGAACACATACAGAAATGGCTTATAGAACTGAAATGGTTAAAATGAAACATGGCACTACCATTAACAATTTTAGGACTATCTGAAAGTGTAAAGCTAAGTAACATTTCCAAGCAGTAAGTAGCATATAAAGTACTGTAAATTAGGGCTAGTTGCAGGGTAATAATCACACCTACCTGGAGGCAGTGTAAGTATTTTATCCAGTAATTACAATGCTACATTATCTTCTTATTATACTAGTGATGTTTCAGCACATAAGCAAAAATGGAAGAGGAAAAATAAAACAAAACACAATACTTCATCCTACACTGTATTCTATAGCAAGTCATTCCAAGTAATTATGTTGCATTTTTCAATGACTTTGTAAAAAACACCCAAGCATTCACTTATGTCAAAGTCCATAGGCAGAAATCCAAGATTTTCAAAACTGTGTGAAGTCTGCGGATATTTTTCACCAATACCTTTGAGAATTGTTCACCAAAATCCAGCATACATCTTTGAAAACCTACCATGGGCTATCATGCAATCTGTATACAACAGAATCTCATTGTGTAAACAAAATGTTTCTAAAACACTTCATGACATGAGAGGAATGAAATGGCTTGTAAAACATCAGCTTCTGCTGTTGAGTAGATTAAGCTGTTGTAATGAGAACAACATGCTGCAATTCTATGGTTGTCAGTGAAATAGCATTAGAGCAGACAGAGTTGCAATTTGTAGCTAATCGGAGGGGTTAGCTTAAAACCTGCTGGCATTGCAGTCAAAGTAGGTAGGTGTCTCATTTTTAACACATGCACGTGAAACTTTCAGGTGACCACAGTCTTCAAAACATTCTAGTTTACACTAAGTTTTTGAAACTAATATTTCCTGAACCTACAACTGGAAACGTGATGTAGTCTTTAAAAGTTTTGATTGAAACCACCAACATGAGTACAAGATAACTGTTGCATATGAGTTTTGTAAGCAGAATGACCCAAAATATACATCAGGAAAGACTGACTATTTTTGCACCTGATATTAGTATTAGAATGTTATTAAAATTAATATTTTTTTACCAGAAAAACAGGTACTGGATCATTATGGCATTGCATTTGCCAAGTGTGCTGGTTTTTGTTTTGACTTTTCCACATAATTTGACCTTTAGTACAGTAAATTTTGTTGTTGAACATTGAGAAAAAGTGGTCTAAGGTTAGTCCATAATAAATGAGAGTATAATTTAGAAGTAAATTCAGGGCTTATCAGAGATTCTCTGCAGTGGGAATTAGCATATGAGACTTCTTATATAATGTTAGAAAAGAAAAACAGCTATGCAATACATATTCATAAAGCTATATCCATAAAGCACACTCTAAAGTGTAGAATTATTGCATTAAAGTAATTCAGCTTTTCAATGAGAGTGCCCTTAAACATCAAATAATCATTTATGCAGTCTTGATTATTATTTTCCATATATGATTCAATAACATTTTAGAATAGAATAATAAAATCATAAAATCGTTTTGGTTGGAAGAGACCTTTGAGATCATCGACTCCAACCGTTAACCTAGCACTGCCAAAACCACCACTAAACCATGTCCCTCGGCTCCACATCCACACGTCTTTTAAATACCTCCAGGGATGGTGGTTCAACCACTTCCCTGGGCAGCCTGTTCCAGTGCTTGACAACTCAGAGTCTAAGATTAAACTCATGAATCTGTAATCTCAGATATTGTGTTTTTCATGGGACCTCAGGTAGAAAATAGTCAATAATTTACTTTTCATTTAACCTTAGATAGAAACCAACTGATTATCTTCTTTCACAACTAATACTGATTCAGAAATGAAAACAGAAAGAAAAGCCCTTCCCCCGGAAAAAAAAGATTCACAGTGATCTAGAGGAGTAACGAGCAGTGAAGAAAAACCTGTTTTATTACAAGTGCAATAAGCCTAAGCAGACTTTTTTAACATTTTGTTCCTGCAAAAATTTTATTAAAGAATATTATTTCACTCTGTTTCTCTTTCACAAAAATCTCTTCTATAACAGGAACGTGCAGTAGGGAATTGTATGCAGGGGCTTGTGGGCTAGAAGGGGAGCTTGGGACAGCGAGCCATGAGCTGGGGTGGGTGGCGTGACTTTAAGGCACTTTCTGATCCAACCCGTTCCCCAGCATTAGGCAGAGGTTAGGGACAGTTGTAGGTTATAGGACAAAAGTTGTCTATGCGAGATGGGGGGGAGGGGGGAACACAGGTTCTGTGATACAATTCTACTTTTATTACCTTTACTTATATATAACCCAAACTGCTGCTGAGTCAGCTTTTAAAAAATAGCAATTGGCTACACACATGAAAATATGGCATACAGAGCTAGAACAACAACAAAACCCGTCACATTTTGAAAAAACATGTAACTTAAGTTTTGTGATTTACTGTATAGCAAGGGTCCCCAAGGGTACAAGCGAAAGAGAACAGCAGGCGCGTGGAAAGAACAGGCACTAGAGATCCCACACATATAAATCCAGATCAGAAATGGCCAGTTACTATTCACTAAAGAAATGAAAGCTGGGTGCAACTGGTTTTAGGGCATAACAAAGAACACATATGCATGTCAAAGACGTTGTAAATACCTTATGGTGAAAAGAAGATGTGTAAGGGTGTGTTGAAAAAAAAAAAAAAAAGATGTGCAGCCCTCACAAAACACACAAATGGAGGAAGAACAGAAAGAAATGCCAGACTTCAACCCTGTCTCTGCTGTTAAGGATGCCACATCTGCTTACCTGCAGTGGTGGTATTTGATTTGCCGTTCAGCACAGATTGCTACTGCAGATTCAGTAATCATTTGTAAAGTACTGCCTTTCACTTTATGATTGGGTTAAGTAAATTAGAACTGTTCAGAGCTCTGTGTTGTCTGTATGTCTGTGTGTTTAGAAACCGTTATCCTATCTGTGATTTCTGTTAGTCTTTTCTTATTTCAAGAACACGTACTAGTGTTACAAAATGCCACTCGTCATTAAAAAACGTAGAATCAAGACACTACTGTAAGAATATCAACAGGTGTCCCTTCAGGCTGTCACCAAATAATGCATGCACTTCCATTTGACTTATTCTCAGGATTTTCTGCAGGCATAGTTTCATTACAGGAAAACAGGTTGCTGTAACATGAAAATAAGAAAGGCCTCTTATGCTAAAAATCTAAATTTTTAAATCAATAAAATAGGAAAAAAATAATTTTCATGTCAGTTTGATGCAGTTTATTTGAACTTAAAACACTTTTTAGTCAATTCTCAAGAATGTGAAACTGTTTATTAGCTCACTTCTCTCATCAGCTGCGAGAAGCTGCAGTTGAGGTCATATTTTCTGTGGGTTGGCAACAGAGGGACTATAATTTCCCTTAAAAGAGAATTACTCTTTTACAGCATAAACTGCAGAGGGTGCTTTAAAACTTAAAAATAAAACCATTAAACAGTCTCTTTAGGTGAGAGAATACTACAAATGGAAGATGTAGTCAGCAAAAAGTCTTCAAAGAATAGGGATACCAAGCTTTCTGTAGCTTTTATGAAGCACTACACCTATCAGAAATGCTTTTTAATATCAAACAATCACAAAACAATGAGCTGAATTCAAATGAAGCAAACCACGTTGGTTTCAAAATTAGTAAAGTATTTATGGAAAATATTTTGATGCTTATTAAATTTTTTTAAATCCTAAAATGTATGTACTAACAATATTAGGAAGTGTCTGTTTTATTTGTAATTGAGGTGAAATGAAATTTCTAACAAGGCAGAACTTCTGGATTTTCTTCTGTTCTTCTTTTGAATAGGCATTTTAGTATTTCAGACTCAGTAAACGTTCTCCTGCACCATAGTTTATGTCAGTAGGAGAAATGGATTGTTCTGAGTTGTCATCAGGGAAATTGTTACAGTTTTTGTGTTATCTATTTTTACTAGAGATCGTAATGTGATGTTGTTGTTTTGCAAATATGGCATCTGCAATGATTTACATTTTACAGAGAAATAAGGTTCCCTCGTAAGGTCTTTTTGTGCTTTTGAAAATTTGCACTGGGGGCCCAAACATGTTTCTCAGTAATTTCAGAGCATGCGGTGATCTTCTGTGGTCAATGAGCTATGTGGGAAATGGTTTTCATAAGCTGGTTGTTTGAAATGCGGTTCCAGATCTTTCTATCACACTGCAGCATAAAAAAACCAAGCAGAGCTAGATCATCTGCTGATGTAAATTACTGTGTCTGAAGTCTGTGTCAGCTCAAGATCTGCTACCAGAATTTTATGCAGAAATTTGCACATAGCCAGAAGGTTTGCTTTGCAGAAGCAGTTCAGGCTTTATTTTATACCGCTACTTGGAAGAATATGTAAACTGTAGAGGCACCAGACTTTTTCTTCTTGCCTCCAGATGTACTATTTCAATTCTGATATTGCCAGTTTGTGTAAGCAAGGTTGGATTAGGTCAATACTTCATGCTATTCCTGAAGCATCCTAGTTTTCCTTAGAGTCTTCTCATTGAATAAATTGCACTTTAAGTCAATACTGAGCAAATCACTGTGTTCGGAGGCACTATTGAAGACAATGTGTCAAACAAGTGCCTCTTTAATTTGAAACTTTTTATGGGTAAGAGTCAGCCAAAAAAATAAGCACTGGAAAAATGTGAGCAAAAGAAATTTGTTCTTGAACTATGTATATATACAAAAACCTCCTGTACTTTGGCATATATTCTAAATTTAGTACTTACCTACCAAAAACCCCTATCCAACCTAAAGTGGCAGTTTTGGAGTGCTTAATAGTTGTCACTGAAAAAGAAAAAATAGTAAGTTTAAAGAAAATCAGTTCCACATTTTTTTGCTAATATTCTGTGTTTTCAAACAATTTCTCTATTTTTATTCTTGTGTGTTTGCCCTGTTATTCTGATAATGACATGAGGAAATTATAAATTCCTGCATTAAAAAATTATTATAGAATGGAAAATACTTTTCATAGCTATTATGTAAGTCCATACGATAGTTCTGTCTCCTCATTAACATTGCCCAATACTCTGCTTATTACAAAACTTTTTTACACGTGATTGTAATTCTCACAGACTTCTAACTCTTACTCAAATCTAGCATACTAGGTAACTGCTGGAGACTCCTCACAAAAAATATCCAGCAATTCTTGTGCGATATTGTGACAAAAACTACACTTGGTTGTTAATACTAGAAGTATGCACAAGAGGATGTTCTGTTCTGAAGCCTGAAATGGAAGGTCCATGAGTCTCATCATTGTGTCTTAATGTTTCTAATTCGGACAAATTCTTGGTTATTGAAATACATTTCAATTTGTTCAGTGCGATTAAATTTACCGTAAGGCAAAAATTCAATATACAGCTGAGTCAGATATACCTACTGCCAGCCAAGGCAGAAAATGGGGGAAAAAAGTAAATTAATAAAATAGTTCTCATTCTTTCAGGTATTTCATTACTCAAATGTCCCATATATTGTATTTTCTGAAAGATAAATACATTCATAAGAATAGAAAAAAAGCTCAGTTTATTATTTTTTTCTTATACCTGTTATTTTGTATTCTATTATCTGTGTGTTATTAAATGTATCAGCATTATATTTTATTTTTTGTCCTCTTTATGTAATGATATTTAAATGTTTGCATTTGAGGAGTATGTGGAGTACCTTAAAACATACTTGTATGCAGTAATACTCCCCTGTAGCCCCAGGAAGCTGTGAATATTCTCACAGTTAGCATAACACCTCAAAAAGCAAGTGAACACAGGGGCAGGACAATTATAGTGGATACTGCTTTCTGAGATACTACTGCAGAATAACATATATTGTTGGGAAAATGGCAAATGCTAGCTGAACCCCTCCATAAAAATAATGAACTTATCACTGTCAATAGCATGAAAACTTGAGACACTTTCTGTTCATTTTGTTGCATATCAGATTCATAGCATTATAACACCACTGTTTGAGAGACACCAACCCTTAAATAAGCAAATAAAAGATCATTCTAAGCTTGTGTTATCAAAGTTTTATTAGTTTGCATGAAAAAATACTACTCAAGTACGGTTTGCTTTAAATTACAAAACAACCCTGATTCTGCAAAATATGAAAGTTGTATAGATAGAAATAAAATCAAATAGCTTCATTGAACATAAAACCATACCACAAAGTATGGCTATTAATTAATAACACTATCACATATCTTCTCCAGATGGAATGGGAGACAGGAGGTAAAAAAGGCAAAATGCTACAAAAAAATTTAGGCAGGGCAGAATTTAAATGAGTTTGTTAGAATGATAAAGGATATTACTAAAGTAACAAAGAGTTACATAACGTATATCATGTACACACACACACACGTACATACTATCGTCTTCTCTGAAATAGAAACCTTGATAATATTTTAAATAAGCTTAGTTATGTAGCAAATCCTAAAGATCTTTAGCAGAATCTGTAAAATACTTGTGCTTTGTAGTTGACCACTGAACTTGTCTCACGTAGCCATTAGGAGGTTCAGCTATTTGAACAACAATAATAAGCACTGTTGGGTTGGATTTTGCAAATTAAGGATGCCATGCAGTTCCTACAATCCATGACATAAAGCAGCATTATAAAGTCACTCTTTAGCAAGTAGGCCAAGGATAAATTAAGACTGATAGTCTTACTGTCATACTGATAAGAAGCTTACTGTTTGGTACAGGCCCAATAGGTCAGCTGTGACCAGTACAGAAGTGTGAAAAAACTATTTTCTTGCATTTGTCATTGTCCGTGCCACTAGGCTAAAAGATAACACAGTAAGAGTTAATACATACCATTTGAAGGAACAAAAGTATTAGTAATTCTGACCAAGGGATGAAAAGAGAACAGCTCTTGGAAGAATCTATAAACCAATTTCCAAACTGTGATACTTCACAATTGTAATGATTAGGAGGAATCTCAATTTTAAAACAAAGGTATGTGTTACTTTCAAATCTGCGATGAGCAAGAAGTCACAAGAGATTTAAAGATTAGATGCTTTTCCCTTGGAAAGCCTCAAGGTTGAGAAAACTCAAGAATGACCTTATTGCAGAAATAGGAGGCTGACAGCTGCAGCAGTATGAAAGCTTTCTGACTTAAAGTCAGTGCTGGAGGTGGCTGAGAAATGGCAGAAAGATTCCTTGGCAATACTACAAGCCAGATGTCAGGGCACACTTCTGAAATGACTAAGTAGCTATTTTAACATACTTTGGTTGGTTCCACTAGTGATGTTGTCACCCATGTCATATTGTAGTACATCAAACACTATGTTATATAAAATAGATTTCTAATTCAGTAACAGGGCTTCAAGTCAACTGTGCAAGGCTTCATGTTTATAGCAAATCTGGCCTGTCCTGACAGACATCATTATAACATAGTTCTGTCAATCTGTAATACTCAGAATATACAGAAAAGTTTTCTCTCAGCTTATGTAGTGCAGCAAAGTCTGTGTACAAGGAAAGAATTGGTGTGATTACACTGTATATCGTGGTCGGATTGTGAAGTTATGAAGTAAATAATTTTAAGCAATTATTTTCCTCTGAGAAGACAGGAGGGCCAAGGGGAAGACTTTAAAAAAGCTCAGTATTTATTAAATATTTCCTCAGGTCTCAATGACTCGGTCAGAACTGGTTTCTTAAGTATTTCATAAAAGTTGTCTCAAGGAAACTCATCTGTCAGAAGTTAGCTCACTTTACACAGCTAAACACTGAAGGCTTTCCAAACAGTAGCAATTCTTTTAAATAGTCGCACCAGGCTGCTTTATCAACAACCCCTTCAGGATGCAAGGGATTCTGTGAAATGATCAAAGCATAGTGTCAGTGCCTTTACTACCTAATGATTTTTGTTGCTGTTTTTAACAAAGCCTTTGTACCTTCTTCCTAAAATAGCAATAGGACTCTTCATAAATGCAGTATTAAATCTCAGTAAAGGCATAAGTACTTTTTTCTTACTGTACTCGGATGCCTGTTGTTATGCAAAAGAGGCTCAATAGTAAACCAAAAGACACCCTGTAGGGTATATGACTCTTTCTTCCCTGGGGAGAGAGAAGCAAGTTAAAATAATATACAGCACAGGTGAAGGAGTCTCATTAAAAGCATTTACCCCCTAATGCCCTGCCAGGTAAAACTGCCTTAGTGTCAAGGAGAAATGACTATTTAGAGTGCAGAAAATAGAACACTGCTAAAATTAGATTAAATTCAGGAAATAGAAGCAAGAGACAAACAGTAAAAGAGGATGAAAAATGCAATTTAAAGAAAATGTGATGACAACTTCAAGTATTTCCCTTCAGTCTTTACTAGTTTCCTATAATGTTCTGTTCAACCCTTTTCATATGTGGTCTTCTGACTTAACATGGAGAAAGAGCTCTCTGAAGAGCTCTGTGACACAGAGCTTAGAGGTGGATGATTCAAGTGCAAACTCTTTTTCAGCATTCAGTAGGCCCATAGAAACTGCCAGTTGTTTTGACCTGTCCAAAAAAGATGCAGACTACACAGTTATGAAATAATGCAAGTAACAGTTTTCATCTGTATCTCAATAGGTAAAGGCTAGTTTCTGCTGCAGATCATAAAATTTTATGATGGTATTGTGGTTCAAATCCATCAACAGACAAATAAATGAGCTATTTTTCATCCTTTCTTGCTGGTTTTTCTGGTTTTAATCAGCTCAGGATTACAGCATGTTCTGTGAAAAGTACGTTATACATTTCTTGACATCTGTATCAAACAATTCCACTTACGTAATTACATTTTTATGAAAAACAATGAATAGGGTAATGGATTAGGACAGTGCTATGAAGAAAAAGAGGGGAGGACTTAGAGCTTGGGGGGGGGGGGGGGTATGGGGAAAT
>VYXH01004042.1:140965-256864 GCA_013397275.1 Burhinus bistriatus | reverse complement strand
GGGGGGGGGGTGGTATGTGGAAATAACGGACACAAAACAAAAAACAAACTAAACCCTGTTCCAGAGAATAAATTTATTGGAATTTCTGTGGGTAACACCTTAAAATCTGGTTAGAGAGAATGTATTGTGATTTAGAAATTGTTGCGACTTTCACAAGCAGTGGTCGATTGTTCTTGTGGTTTCTGTTGATGAATTTGAAGCACTACCAGAATGAAACAGAAGTCTGTTTTTACTTTTTTGATTTTTTTCCAAAGAGAGGGGAAACAGAAGTTAAAGGAAACTATTGAAGTGGAGAAAGAATAAGCATTTCGATTCTAAGAAAGAACAAAAGTGAAGCAAAATATAGTACGTCTCAAAAATATCTCTCACTGTCATGTCTGTTTAATACAATGAAATTATCCCATTTCTCCTATTCTATTTGAGCTAAAACAAAGCAGAAGAGGTAGAAAAACCGAAAAAAGAACAACTAGGCTTAGCAGGGAATATCAAATCTGAATACAAGATGATGCCCTGTTAGTAGCAGGTATTTGCATTCCAACAAATCAATGTGCAGAAGTGGTAAAAATATATGGAAGTTAGTTTGTCACCATTTTGATTTTTATAAGATAAATGCAGTCAGTGATAATATGGATAGTTAAAATGCTAGAGGTGTGAGAAGCTGAACTACCAGCGATGCATGAAAACGCTTCCTGTTTCAGTGCCGTATGTGCTATCTGGATACTTTTTTAACACAGGCTGTATACAAGTAGCATTTCTTTGCACTTCTCTGAGTTGTTAGAATTCACTGGATGCTAGATCATCTGCTAAGCTGTGTGTAAAAGGAAAACATCTCTAGATACATTCCACGGGAGCGTTGGCAATAAATTGGTAAAAATGAGTTCTTAATAGTAGGTTATTTTGTGGGATGGAAACTTGCTGTATCATGACCTTGCTGCCAGTAGATACACTGTTCATGCCTGGATAGAGTTTCTGACAAAATCAGCATGTAATCATGAGCATTTTATCAGAAGTTCAGAGAGAGAAGATAGTCACTATGAGTTTGACAGGGTCACTTTGAAAATGCATTCAGCATGTACTCTTGCATACCTGCTGTAGCAATGCAGTTCAATCAAAGGCATTTCGAAAAATGACTCCATCACTAGATGCTTCATCTATGGTAATATCTTTGGATCCCATTTCCTTGGAAAGTTAACAAGGCATGTTGTAAGGGCAGATGCCTTTGGCTAAGGTATATCCAATATTGTGTGTACAATTTTTCATGAAAATGAATAAGTCACTCCAAAATTAACACATAAGTATGTATTTCCTGACTATTGAGGGCCACTATTAAATATGTTTCTTAATATAGAATACGCCGAAAAGCATTGTGAGAGAGAAAGAATCTAAGGCTGAATGTAGTAAAAAACTGTGCTATGTATTTTGGTCATTTTTGGTAACTTGTCATGTTCTTCAGCTGATCAGAGTTGAACGGACGACTAAAAGCTAAAATGAAATTAGGTTCTAATCCTGTCAAATTGCCAGTCTGCCTCCTTATGAACTAAGTGAAGAAAGAAGCAGTATCTTGCCAAAAGCACCCAGCGGGGGATCCACCTTTTCTGGCATGCCCTGTAAGGCACTCAGCAATGAGTGGAGTTGTAGCCTAGTGGCTAGTATTTACCGCTGAAGGCTCTTCCTCTTCCAAAAATAAGTGAATTGAAAATTATATTGCTCTTCCTGGAAATGCACACTGCTACATTGGTAGCTAAACTATGATAGTGAGCCAAAAGTTACAGGTGCCTCAGAGCAATCTCCTTCTTCTCCCACTTAATTAATGGTTAACATAAAGGAATCCAAGGTTAATCATAAAAACCCAGAGAAAATTAGAACTGCAGCTACTTATATTCTCTGCTCAGGATCTAAAGCCTGTGGAGTGAAGGAATCGCCAAGACTCACTAGCCCAGCATCAGATTTTCAGAGAAAGTGCACGTTTTCCATGCAGACAAGTTGTGCATGCAAAGTAAACCTGATGTTGGACACATCAGATTTATTGTGTTTGCACAGAATGTTTGCATGTCACATATACACCACAAATCTAACTGGGACATACAGACACCCAAACAGTGCTATGCCAGAACTGTGATGACAGCTACAAATTTATATGCAGAAAATGTTTTAGAGTTGTGCCATACTGACAGAACTAGGGACCAATACATATTTCAAGAGCTTTTTCTCACAGAGTCAGAGAAAACAATGTTGAAAAGTTCTCACCCAGCAAATGCAAAGTCTCAAGCATGAGCCAAGGAGAAGTAACTGGGTGTAGGCCCACTCTTGAGAGTGGCTTACTGATGTGCTTTATCACATTATTACTCTGTGATCCTAACAGGCATGGGTATTGCAAAGTAAGAAAATCTTATTTTTATATAGTTTGATTTGGCTAAATAATAACTTTCTTGATGGCAATGTGGGATTATTTAGTTATTTCAGTTGTACTAGAATATAATAAACCCTGAGGCAGGAGTCATCCTTAAATTTCAGAATGTGCCAGTAAAAGCAAGTGATATACACTAATGGCTTCCTTGCACACCACTCACCCAGTATATGAAAACTCATCTGCATATCTGTCATTGGATATGTGATAATAGCTACAAATCTAACATTAAAATTTCATTCTCCCTCTTCTCCAAGATGACATGACTCTGGATAAAAACTAGTCAGAGTTATAGAAAATTCTTTTTATGGTTTCGTTTACAGTTACATACTAACAAGCTAGCACCACCTTCAATAGCTCTACTCTCACATCATTGTATTATAGTTTATGACCAGCATGTCAAACTTCTCCAACACTGGAGGAAATATTGCAAATATAATACTAGAACCACAAAAACATGTAGGTTGGAAAGAACCTCTGGAGGTCATCTAGAATGAAAATTGAAACGCCACTGGAAAAGCAGCACAACACTTTGTAAGTAAAGATTTTATTCTTGATCTTTATTTATATAGGAAATCCAAGACAAATCTTGTTCTTCTTCCCAACAGAATGAGAAAAGTAATAAGTACTTTTGTATGCCACAGGAAAGGCAGTCTTAACTACAACCTGGAAAGGGCAAGCTGTGTGAAGTGCTTTGTGGAGAAGCCAAAGTAGTGGATGTCCAGCAATACTGCTATTGAAGCCAGTGTCTATAGGAGTCATACAGGTCACTCCTTGCTCTTAGCTGCTCTATTGTACCTGTAAGAAAGAATCTTAGAACGAATCTAATTCTTAGATTAGAAACTATATTTTCCTGGAGAAAGACTTTGAGAGCAGTGAAACTTTAATAAAATGTCATACCCAGTAATGTTATTTATTAAAGGGTACTGTTAGTGAACATCACATGGATGCCAATGAATGCTGGAATTGCGTGCTTCAAAATAAAGCATGATAAATATGTTTATATTTCTACTACTTGCCTGTATATGGTCAAAATTGTTTAAAAAGTACTTTCATTTCTGCAGCAGAAATTGCATAAATATTTAATTCTAGTGATTGGTCATGTTCTTCATGTTAATGATTTTGGCTGGTCACTTCTATAGCAAAGGTAATTTTTTAAGTGATTCTATACTGGGCAGACACTGTGTTCTAATCTTATTATTCAGTTTAATTAGTTTAGGTTAAAGGTCATAAAATGCCAAATTTAAAGTAAATATAATGTGTATTTGCTTTTAGAGTGGATTCTTTATAAGAATTGTACATTGCAGTTTCTTCCCAGTCTTATTTACAAATTATCAATTCAATACTAGCATTGCAGCATATACCATTCCCATTGCTTAAGCTTAATTAAGAATGCATCCCTGCTAATTGATTATGTTAGTGCTTTCATAGAGATTACTCCCAAATGGCTATCTCAGGATAGTTCCTGCTCATTAATTAGCAAATTTCTTTCCTACATTGTCACTTTAAGCAAAAACAATCTGAACTTCACCTTGGTATTGTAACACCTGTAAGTGTTGTCTTAAAGGTTTCAGAGAAATTGCATACCCTTACTTACAGTTTTCACTATTTGTTTTTCAAAATCAGGTCAGCCATATTTTCTTCAAGCTTTTTCAATAAATTAACTGAATTACCAAAATTTAGTTCATAAAGTACATTTTATAAGAATGTTTTCCTGCTGTATGAAAAAAGGGCCAGACTAGCTAACTGAGCTAACTTACATTTGATTTGCAGCTACCATCAGGAAATAAAAATGACTGCATTCAATACTGCAGTAATTTTCTCTCAAGTGAGAAAAATTCTTAGGAGAAAAAGGAGGTGGCTTAGCTCTGTGCAGAGGGGCAAACCAATAAGGTACAAAATGGTTGAATTTGTGTCAAATACTAGAATTTTTTGCAGATTAAAGGATTATTTCCCAGAAGTTCAAATCTGACATATAATGGCTGAATCACTCATTAATGAGCACCTAATCTAAATAAGGGAGTGTTCAGGTTAGTCATTGTGTTATATCCTCTGATGTTTGTGTGTGATAAAATTCAATGACACTTTCACCTCTTGCAGATTTATGAAGGTATTACGAAAGTTATTGCAGCGCTGTTAGCAGTATCATTCATCCTATCAAGACCTAGTTTATAATGAAATAAGGACTACAGTAATAAACAAAAGTTTTAGGACATATTCCTTGTTTCATAACTATATATTTCTCATTACTTTGGTTTCATATATCTCTTAACCCTGATATAAAAACTGACAAAAGTGGATTCAGCCCCCTGCATCCAGCAACAATTGATTAAGATCCCAAAACTGAATTTGATGTGAATTTTTCAAGATTTCACGGCTGCATATTTGAGACAAATGAGAAGTGGCCTACCAACTGATAAAGTCCATCAAAATAAAGACATATGTCTGTGCATGCTGTGCAACAAAGTATGTTTGAGAGAGCTGATTTTAGCCCTGTTTCTCAGGCAAACTGTTGCTTTCCTTATACCAGCTCAGTAAGAAAGGTAACCTCACATTACCAAAATATCAGCAGGTGACAGAGGGTATTAATAAGTAAGCTCTGATGAATCTCACTGCTAGGTTGATTTAAGTTCAGATTTCAGACTTTGCACTGAAGTACTGAAGATGCACGCAGACGTTTCCTTTTGTCAACTGCTGTGGGTGTGAGAATCTGTGGAGCCACCAGCTGTTCTCACCGTTCTTCCGCCGACTCCTTTGTGTGTGATAACTTCCAGGAGAAGCATGGCAGAAGCAGCTGGTAACTCCTTAGATTATCATGGGAAGACCTGCCAGAACTTCTCTTTCAACAGCCTCCTTAATGCTCAGGTTTTGTGCAACCACCCATGTGCTGGCTCTGCTGATATCTTCCAACAGAAGTTTGAATGTCTCCACATATATAATTATGAAGATTGTCAATAGTTGTGACAGAAATTTAAAAAGTCTGTTTGAAGGAAGCCAAAAAGTCTGTTCGAAGTTATGCAGTGAAGAACCCTTACTTTGCTTTAAAGTTTAAAGGAAATGGAGCTGTAGTTCTACCTAGCCATTTTTCAGATCTATTTATCTATGGCCTTCCTAGTATTTCACATATAAATCTGGTAATTTGCTGCATGCCATAAAAGCATATAGAAGTTTTGCATTTTATGGTGTGTCCTTTTTGATCAGTCATCTAATGGTAATCACTTACAAGATACATGTGGAAGGGAGAAATTCACTCAAAAAACAGAAGGGAAAGAACATATCCATGTACAGATACAATAAGTAAGATTTTTTCCTTATGTGTCAATAAATTGCAATCTGTAAGCTGTAAAAGGGAAGTGTAAGTGTACTTTTTTCCTAAACTGAATTCCTCTGAAAGGTGTCACAGGAATAGTTTTTTTTATGAGAGTTTACAAAAAAGATAATATTTTAAAAGATACTTAGGTGGTCATATTATGAAAAAAAAGAATCAAAGCAAGTATTTGGCATTCAGCAAATATCTCATTTGTTTGGTAATTTTGTTCAGAACAGTCTGTGTCTTCCTGTAAGCACACTGACTTTATGATTTGATTTTTTTCCCCTCTCTTGCATTTATCTTTGACATTTAATTTCCAGATGGGTGCTTAGTATGACTGATGCTTTTTTTATTTTTTGTGTAACCCAATCCTGAATTCATTTTCAAGGCTGCAGAAAGTTGATGGCTGCCAGTTTGGTACCGGTATTTTTGTATATCTCTAAGCAAAATCCTGATTTGATTGATTAATTATTAAATACATATTAACATACTAAGAATCGCAAAATCTCCATACATCTCTGGGTCTCATCATTTCTGTCTTATCTGATATATTTTGACCTGTGCTTCATTGACATCACTGTCACCATAGTTACCATAAAGACAAGTTAGAGAAACGTCTCAGTAAAAACAAAGGAGAAAATATCACTAGTGTAGGGTCTAAGACAGCAAAAGATTGACTAATAGAAATTGGAGGCAGTATTCAGATTTTTTGCATTGTGAGTTACAGACGTGTCTTATTTCAAGTTGATGGACAGGAAATTTGCATAAGTGTTTGCAATTTCAGTGTGAGAGTAGGCATTATCATGGGCTAGTAATTATTTTTATTTGGCTTGGAAAAGTCTGAAGCTGAATACTTGAGATGAAGAAAGCCAGAAAAAAGTCTTTCAAAGGACTTTTAACAAGTGAGGGCCTATTTTTATTTTTTAAACTTGAACAAATGAAGCAGAGGAAAACAATTTGGCAATTGAGTAGGCGGAATAAAGTTCAGAGGAAGTACTGTTTGCAGAAGTTCATTTCAATAAGTTGATTAACATTGTAGAAAACAATGATTTAATTTGCAATGGACCAAATTAGTCTCAGCATAAAAATAGTTTTGCATGACTTATGGGAGCATTACATACATGGCATGACAGAGAGAGAGACAGCAAGACAGCATATATGTACACAGATCCTTTGGATCCACCATTTACATTTTCTTCTCAAATTCCTGAAATCAATATTGTACTATAATATTGAAATTTGGAAGGCTTACTGATTCTGTGTATGTGTATATATATTAGTTAGTAGATATTGCATGTAAGATAGTACATAATAGAGTGGCTGTACTTTTTCGGATAATATTATGCAGCATTGATGTCAAATTATCAAAGTTAGTTCACTTTCATAGATAATTCAGTAGTCCCTCTCCAGTCTAGATGAATGAAAAATTAACTATGACATTTAATAGCTCTTAAAGTATCTGACCTGAACTTTTTTATTTTTATATCCCTGCTGTATATTTTATATTGATTGGTCCCACTTAACACTGTATTTTGATGGAGAAGTACTTCCTTTGAAATTGCTGTGAATGTGTTCGTATGTATTGAATTCAGCAGTCAAAATGCAAAAAGGGAAATTATTTTTAAAACAATAAGGTCTTTTTTTAGAAATGGATGATTGTACTAGGTAAGATTCTGGACTCTTGGTATCAGATGAAGACTATTTGTACTACAAGTGGGTGTGGACATAGAATGGATAAATGTGTAGATTCAGATTCAGGCTCTGAAGCGTGAAAATAGGTATAAAAGTGAATAATGCTGTAGATTCCATAAATCTGGCACTTGGAGCTTTAAAGAAGCATCTCTAGGCTTTATTGTTGTCCTTCTACCTTCCTTTTCTAATGCAAGATCCATCTGTAGGATTAATAATGCTCGATCATATGCTTAGTGCAGTCTAGGTATTTACATTTATAGATCTCAGTGATAACCGTTATAAACTTTTCCCGAGTACCTATCATCCAGTTAATCACTAAAACTTGTTTTCTAGCTCATATTCACTTTAAAAAGACAGGAAACGAGGTCACACATGAATCTTAGTATTACAAGTAGGTTTTTTCCCCATTGAAATTTGGGAACAGAATTTGAGAATATTTTCTAGTTGAACTAAAGAAGACTATTGTAAACAATAATTAAAAATCTTAAGTTTAGCATTTCTAATATGCGATTGTGTAGCTAAGTAACCTTCAAGTGCTCCAGATATATCAAGAATATTATCTCAGTGAATTATATATGGATGTTAATTATATTAGATATTCCTGCTGTACATGGTATGTCTAATGCTTTTTGGCCATAAGCAAAAAATTGTTGGAGACAGAAGAGAAAAAAGATCTTAACGCAGAAGCTTTCCAGCGAATGAAAAATATGCCTTCGGTGGTCACATATACTTCTAGAAGATCCTCTAGGATTATATTAAAATTGTTAAAAAGCCTGATTATCCTTTAAATTTTAAACTTTAAACAAACTTTAAACATAAAAGCCTGTGATAAATCTATCTGTAACTCATGTTTTTTTCTCTAATGACATAAGCCTGTAAAAAGGACAATGCTGTTATAGCTTCCACTTATTGATATTGCAAAAACTTGTACTTTTAGTTAGCACTAATTTATTCATATCAAGATATTTTTAATATTTTTAATATTTTAATAATTTATGTAATCATTCTTACATCATCTCTTCTGTTTATTAAGCCACTAGTTAGACTGGTATAAAGCAATATTACACCTTTTTTCAGTCAGCTTCTTTTGGACATCCAATGATTAATAAATGAAGTTCAAAGTACAACATTTGTTTTTAAGTAGTCTATTTTTTGTTTTATTTAATGATTGTATGTAACGCAAGGACAATCAGAGCTTCTTTGTGCTTGGAGGTGTACATACATAACCAACCGACAATACTGCATTAAATAACCAGCAGTCATCAGTATTGCTTCACCTTGTCAAATACCTTCTTTGGAAACAGATCTGACAATAAAAGGGTGTAATAATAATAGCTTCCACACTGATTTGTTCTTTGTCATACACTTAGGATGTAGAAAATGTTTTGTTGACTTCCATTTAAAATGCATAACCCAATATTAATAGCTGTACAAGTTAGAGCTCATATGTCAGGTTTCAGCATTGCATGATTATTTTTATGACTGAGTTACAAACCCGATAGTGACTGAAGCTAAAAATGCTGATAATTGTCTAAATCTACTGTCATTACAGGGCTTCAGAGATCAGTGAGGTTTTTCAAGACTGCAAAACCATCACCATCTCTGACCTACAGTCATGGTGAGAGTGCAGGAGTCAGTAACTCACTGAATTACGAGACTTAGAAATGGCAATGTACACAGTCTTTTCAGGGCAGGGCAAAATATAGACACATTTAGTTAAAATATGATTATTCTTCTACTTTGAAAACTCTGTGATAGTTTTACAAATTGTTACTGGGCAAAAAGAATTCAGCAACCGCCAATTTGCTGTTAACACAATTACAACTCAAATGGCTGACTAGAATTTTGTTGTGTGACAGGAATCTGATATCCTGCCACAGCACATTATGCATGGGAATTTCTAACCACAACCCATTAGAAAAAGCCACAGTACTGCTCTTTTGAGTTCCTAGCTGCAATTAGGCAGCAGTGGGACACTGATGTGAAGCCTTTATGAATAGAAACCAGCATGCCCCTGGGCAAAAGAAGCATGTGAAGTGAATGGATGGCTCAGCAGCAGCAGGGGACAAACTCACATTTTCAGCATCACTGTGTATTGCATGAAAAATGGTATTTAATGTGAACAGGCATCTACAGTCACCTGGGTATTAGAGGAGACTAACTCTCTGACGATATCAGCACTACCATTCATGACTTGAGCAATAGCAAGGATGGCTCTTAAACAGCAAGATGTCAAAATCATCTGTTTATGGAAGTATTTCCACAAGTTAACCTTATAAATAGAGCTTGTAACACATCTCTCCAGGTTGGTTTGGAAACTGAGGAAGAAGTAATGACCTGCTTTAGAAAGGTAACAGGAGATTCAGTTTGCAAAGTTTGCCCACTAAGTTTTCTGTTTTGTTACTGAAGGGCTTTGATTTGTGGTAATTTCTTTCCTTGAAGATTGAGAGAGATTGGGTTGTACAGGCACGATTGGGCAGATAAGAATAAACTATCAGGAGCTGTCAACATATGAATGTACTTAACGAAGATAAATCAATGAAGGACCTTAGTAAATGTCAAAAGATGCAGAGCTTGAAACAACTAAATTATCAGGTTACAGAGACAAGGTCTCTGTAAGCAGCGTGAGGAAAAAAAATAAGAGTGAGAGAGGAGGCTGTATATTCATACACTCCCAATTTCCATTGTAATTTAAGAGTTCCTAACTCTGGGATTTTTTGTAAAATACATGCTGTTCTGTGCAGTCCCAAACATCAACTGGTTGCAGAGATGACAAAAGGGTACAGCCTCTGAAATGTTTCATCAAAAAATTATATAGAACAATATTTACCAGGGATTAAATGTCAAAGTACAGTCACAGGGGAACCGTCTCACCCTCTTTGTGAGCATAATGGTTGAAGTATGTGTAGTTTATACAATCTAGAATCAAGTTTACCTTGAGGATAATAGACAGATATGATGCTGAACTGATGTTCATACAGCATGTTAAAAACACCTATTGCTAGAGAAGTACTAATACGTCAAAAGGTCGTGTTGCTGATACATAGTATCACCTGTTTAGATGAGTAGTTTTGATTAAGTCAGAACATCTAAGTAAGCAAATCCCAGTAACATGGCTTATTTTTCCATTATCTGCATATATGCTGTACTTATTATCATCTAACCCTAGCAGAAAAGCACAGCAGCACTCAGGACAATATGCATATACTGGTAGATCTGCACTCATATAAAGGATGGATACCGCAAAGTCAACAGTCTTACCGTAGTCCCTAACTGCTGATTGAAGTTAGGCTTGAAAGACTCTTGATTTTAAATTTTCAATGTTAATGAGTTTTAAAACAGAACTATTTTGATCACTACAGGTATTTTTAAAACTGAAGCACTTCAGAGGTCAAAATTCCCAATCAAGATCCAAACATAATTAAATATGAACTGAAAAAGAAGTGAACAGAAGAACTCCATAAACAAAAAATCAAATGGAACAGTATAAAAGCTTCCAAAGATACATGAGAAGAGACCTCACAGTGGAGCCTCCAGAGTGAGAAAAGAGCTTACTTAAAGAACTCTATTTGGAAAATTATCTTCCCCAATCATAAATAAAGTTTTGGCATTGTCAAATCAATGCAAATTTTGTTCTTGACACTTTGAGTCTGGATTTTATCTGCAAAAATGCACATTCCCAGTTCATTTGAGCTGAAAGAGTAAAGAAGTCTTTTGACTAGTTCTACTTATTTAAACAAATTTTATTCTATCAATTAAAGACAGGATAAGGTAGTAAGTCAGAATTTGTGAATCTTGTCTGTACCTGTCACAATGCATTGTTGCTGCCAACATTTAGCTTTCTGTGTGTCAGTTTATAAATCTACTTTAGAATTGCTCAGAGCACAACAGAGTCCTTTCACTCTCATAATATTTCTTAAAAAGATCAGTGAATTACTATTTATACAGTGCTCCCCTTCCAATGAGCCAGAGCAGGCCAACATACAGATGAGCTGCTCTGCTGCACCGCAAGGTTTAACCAAGAGCTGTATGCAGGCAGATTTGAGACAAAATTCTTTTGGGCGATGGCCTGTTTAACTAGATGGACATTAAGCCATCTTCTCAATTTCCACTCAGATGTAGAAACATTCAGCTAAACATGCATGTTTGTGCTTTTATAATATTAAAAAGTAATTGAAAAGGTAATCAAAACAGGTAGCGGTATTACTCTAGAGAAAGTAGAAGTTACATAAAATGCAAGAAAAAAGACATAAGAAGCTGTTCTCCCATTTTGAAATCTTAGAGTTATATTCACTCTAAACTAATGGTGATTTAAGGCTTCTCCTCTGTCAAAAATGGCCAGTGAAGTTACAAAAAGGGGGCATATCCCAAGTCCCGGGTTGCTGAAGATGTACTAAACATTTTGAAAGAAAGTTCAAATGGTTAGCCTTACCAGAAGCGTTCAATATGCAGGAAGCGTTTATTATGAAAATATTTTCTAAATCCATCATTCTCAAAGATGCTTTTTTTTCTGTCAACATAGCAAAAACTGAAACTATGTAAAAAGCCTCATTATCCCATAAACGCAGATCTGAAAGCCTTGTCAGGCTGCCTATTGAATTAGCAAATACAAAAGTTGAGCACTCTGATTGATGCTGCCCTGCCAAAGCAGCAGCCAAGGGGATTTAGGTAGCTTTATTAAAGCTGGGTTGTACGGCAAGACTAAGTATTAATTCTTAATATGGTCGAACACTAGGTTGGAGCATGTCTGCTGAGACTGCTTTTTCCTTCTGTTAGATTACCAGATTCAAGCTTACTGTCAAAATGCAGAACAGAGGTTTAGATAGAAAATACTAACTATATTCCACAAAAAAAAGCTTTCCGTTTTAACCATATGACAGTTTTAAGAAAAGGACCCAAAACCCACCCCCAAACTAAAAGAAATAGAATGTGTGAAGCAAAATATGAAAGATGAAAGAAAATGTCTTAGATACTATCTTCAACTTTGGCGGTGGGGAACGGGACACTTGAGTCTTCAAGAAAGGAGAGTATGAAGAACGGGGTCCTTTCTAATTACTAACAAAACAAGGAAAGGAGCAGATGTAGCTGCACTATCTTGTTTATCCCAGAGCTTCAGAGGACTGTGCCTGCTGCAACTGCTCCGTCAGCAAGGGGGGGTTAGGGTTAAGGCAGCCTCTGCAGTCAGAAAGGTCCCTGTTCCCACACATTACCCTTTACAGGAAAAAAACTATCTAGGACTGGTTACAGGTTTTTTCCTTGGATGGGAAGATTGAGTTTCTCCTACATTCAGAGGGTTTGAAGTAGTACTTTTATTATAATGTGGGCGTCATTTGTCTACAGCACATTCTGATTAAAGGGGAGTTAACTACAGGAAAAAAGTCTGTAACAAAAAGAGCACCATAGTTAACTTGCTTATTGTTAACTGTTGCAGATAGAGCAAAAATTGAATAGGATAGAAACAGAGTTTTCAATTTTGGAAACATTTCTCAGGCTGCTCTTTTCATGTCTTTAACATTAATTAAATAGGAAATGCTTACAACTAAGGGACTCATACTTTTTCATCGAACGCTAATTTTTTTGCCTATGTATTTTTGTGCATCCAGAAAGTGGTAGAAAACAAGAACGACGTTCAAGTACAAGCTTACTGCTCATCAACACCAAGGCTGTGAACTATTAAAGTGTCTGGAAAGATTTATCTCTATGAAATGTATCTGATGGTGTAGACTGTCCTATCCAGCTATCTAGAGATTATGATACTGTGTTTGTGTTCCTTGTACACTTCATGCCAAGTGCACAGTGTTGAGTGCTACAGACAGGGGGGGACTATAGTCCATTGCGGAGAAAGGTTAATCTTACTATTTTTAAGCCACATTTAAGTTTTCAGAATAAGCTTTCAACTAGTTCAGTATTTTTCATCAAAATTTTAGAATCTTAGTTGTCTGGGGTTTTTCCCTCCTTTCTCTTTTTTTGAGGCTGCTAGTTTGAACAAAATAGACTGTGCGAGCTTCACACCTGTTAGTTTTTCTGCCAGGGACTTTGCGATCATTTTCCCATTATGCACAAGCACGACTTATTTTGCAAAGTGTTTTATTTGTTTGCATTTTATTTTGCAGTGTTCTTTTTAAAAAGTGGGGGTATAGGCTGCTGTTTGTCTTGGCCTGCCGGCTGCAAACTGGGTCACCTAGTGAGAAGGGTAGAGAGCAGTAATTCTTCCATATCTCCTCTTAATTTAAGAAGGCAACTAATCCAACTCTCAAGTTGCTTTGGCATAAGGTAAGAAAGGGAGACAGGATTGAGAATGAGAGACAATCAGCAAGGAGCCAACATGCAGACAGATGTGGAGGCCTGAGAGGCAGCAGACAGAAACATCTTAGGGACTTAGAGCAGAACGAACAGATCTTGTAACAATATCAGAGTTGCTAGACTGAGAGCAAGGCTGGAAGAAAGGCCCTTTCAATATCCTGTAAAGACACAGTGACAAAGAGGGTGACCTGTTTATAAATCTTTCGGTTTTATTGTCTCATCCTGATTTTGAACTACTGAAGAAGTTAATAGCTCCAGGTGTGTTCTAACCAAACTTGGCTTTTGCATTTGAAAGCCCTTTTGTCTATGGTCCTCATTATAAGTAGAAAATTTACACAGATCCAGGCTCTCAAAGCCTGACTGAATTGGAGTCTTCCATCATCTCAAGCTTAAAACATTGAAATAAGCACTGCATTGTTGAGACATTATTGTGGCTCACTGGCAGCACTCCTAGGACTAATGAAACAGCAATTTCTTACCAGTTTTAGCTTTTTAAATAGGTTTCCCTACTCTAGTTTGCAGCTTGAAAAACAGGGAAAAAGATCTCATATATGCTGAGGAAACTTTACTACAGATTTTGGGAGTTTGTTTTAAACTAATTGAGTACCTGTCTCAGTTTCTGGGAGTTGTGTGCACTTTGGGGTAAGTTTAAGTCTGAACGACGATCAAAAAAGGTCACAAAATACAGGGACAATCAGGATCTAGCATAGCTTTATACAAATCTAAAAAACCACTCCATTTGTGCAAAATAAAATGAGCATTGTACAGTTTCTCTTTCAGAACCGTAACTCACCAGTTAGAATCCATGTCCTACTATACAGTGTGACAGTTTCTTCAAATAACTTTGACAAGAAGGACACCTATGTTAAGAAGTGCTTCGTGTCCAAGTTCGTATGAATTAACCAAAATCGAGAGCATCTGCTTAAGCCCTAAGGCATACCAGTAATCTACGAGCTGATCTTGTAACAGAAGCATATTGTAAAATCAGGAAACATGTACATAACATAACTCAAGCTCAGCTCATATAGTTCATAGCTAATTTTTGCCTGACAAAGAAGAATACAAATTTGATGAGCTTTAACATACAAGATAATAAGAGCAGTCCCATGATAGGGAACACTACATAAAAAAAAAAAAAAAACAAAAACAAAAAAACAGAGAGAAACATGAAATGCTAATTGCTTTAAATTCTTAGCAGCTGTAATGAAATACAGTAAGAAACATCCCCAAGCCATACCGCATTAGGTTCACTTGCGCAGAAATCAAGAACTGGTTAAACAAGCAAAACTGAGATTGAACACTCAATGGCTCAATGCTCCAATTTCAGCACATTTTTTACAAGAAAATGTATGCTGTTTACCCAGCATGCACAAATTAAAATTAAGCTAAAAATGTTTTTCTTTGTTCTTTTCTACTTTACTTTCCAATGAGCAATTTTTCTTGCACAAACACTGAGCAGAGCAAATAACAAGCTCATTGAAAATATGAGGCAAGAACAAGTAGTTGATTTCTTATCTTTGCGCTGCAAATTAGGCATACAAATCAAGTAGAGTGTTGTCCTTCTTAAAATGCATCTTTTAAGTGTCTGTAAGATCATCTTGATTTCCAAAAAAAGGGGTCTACTTTACCAGCTGAAGGTTATATTATTATAGTCACTTTTCCACTTCTGTATAATCCTGGTTTTAGGTCTTAAATGGAAGCATATCGCTCAAGCCATGGAATACTCAGCTGAGGAGTAATATATGGTTTCACTCATAGTTGAAATGGAATCAATGCTGGTGCAAGTTCTTCCAGTGTCCTTATACCTGTAAAAGTAATGTTAGAGTTAAAGATGCAACACTTCTCAGATAGAGAGAACAAAAAACAAACATCCCCAAACATTTTGCTACCAGCTTAATCGAAGTAGAAGAATTAACCAAATCATGTACACTGAAAGATTTCAGTGTTAGATTATTCCATGGTAACTTAGGTTGCTATATACACTATTACTACTGTCATATCTGTCTGGCATAAGGGCTAATGCCCATGAAAGTTAGAGTCTGTCATGATGACGTGATATGATCCGAATTTCAGCTTATTTCATTCATTCATTATAATAAAAGTTTCATACTTTCCACTTCAGAGTTTTAACCATAACAATCAAGCAATATATGTTTCTTGCTCATCTGACGTGAATGCGTAGCAAGTTTCCAGAAAAATTTGTAAGAGGATCTATAGCTCTCTCCAGCACTAGCTACCGGCAACTGCTACTAAAACTGAATTTGCACTTATGGCTACTTTTTACTCCAGATAATAGGTAGCAAATGAGAATCTCAAAGGTATTTTGTAATAGCTGGTGTTTGTGAAAATCAGGTATACTGGATATCAGGTGTAGTTTAGCTCTCTCTACTTGACTGGTAACTCCAAGAAAGTATGTTTTAATGACCTGCGTCTGTTAAGTATCTGTCAGTTTTACCATTTTACTCAGAGAAGTCTTAACTAGCACACTGAAAGTCATGCTACAAAGTCCATTGCGGTCTGATTGAAGTCACCTTCCCGTAGCCACTCCATTTGGTGAAAATTTCTGCTAATATTTTGGAGTAATTTCCTCTTTTTCATTTGGCAGTTGAAATTGTAGAGATTTATTAAATAAAAAGCTTGTGGGTGTTAATTCTCATACGCCACATTCTTACTGCAGTTGACTAACATGTTGAACAAAAAAATTATGCCCCTTTCTTTTCCAAAAAACACATAATTACTCATTTTCCACTTGAATATCAGGTGTCAATCAAATGTGGGCCTCATAATTACTGTTGTGCAGTCATTTCCATTAATTAAAATTATATGCATAACAACATATTGTTTCTAAATTCCTCCTCAGAAAAACAGGATTCCACTTTTTAATTCTGCAGTTTATTAAGGTTAAACTTTGACTTTAAAGCAAAAATTACACTGCACCAAATATAAAGCTCTGTTATGACTTACACTGAAAAAGAATCTTACTAATTTTATTCTGGCACTTCTCATTCTGCACATGATTTTTGGTAAGTTGAATATATTTAGTGCAGAAGTATTTCAAATGTTCTTAGCTTGACAGAATGATAAATAAAACAGTAAGTAGAGAAAAATATTTAATGCTGCTAGCAACTGCTTCCATTGTAAGGAAAAAAAAAAAGTGATTTAGAGTTTGTTTTCCTAATATCTAAAAAACAATTGTTTGCTGGTTTACACTAAACTGGCATAAAATGGTTATATTTCATAATATTTACACAATGTATACTGTATATTGACAAGAGCATTTTAACCTTTAATAACCAGAAGAGTTCAATTGTTACATAATTAACCTGAAACGCCAAGAGGTTTTGGGTTGGTTGTGGGTTTTTGTTACTGTTTTTTTTGACAGTTCTGGTGTCTACATTGACAAAGAGCTAATTTTTAGATTAGGCTATTTCAATATAGTTTTTGAGCACCTGGAAGTACTGCATTTTATATCTGAAGTTCCACTTTCACTGTTTCACTGTCCTCATTGCAGAAGTAAATTAGATGTTTCATTGAAGTAGGATGGATCCAAGGAACCATCCAAGTCATTCTGTACTGCACAGCAGACCTATTATCCTGGTCCTGAGTGGGATTTGTAAGTGCAGGTTGTTTCCTCTTCTGTACAGTGACACAACCTAGGATCAGTAGTTTGACAAAGCCAACTGCTTTATAGAGACTGAAGATAACCTTTTTAAATGACACGCTGGCAATGAACTGATGGTGTGTTTGATCTAGGTTCTCCACCTGTTCAGCATAAGGTGAACTTTGCACTGTATAGACTTTAGTCTTACTAAAGCATCGTTTGGGAAAATAGTAAGGAGTTCTAAGAAGTAGGCCCAAGTCCTAGTCTTACTGCAAAAGTGTCCTCTAGCTAGTGCACGTCTGACATTGAGAAGCTTTCAGCAAAAAACCAGACAAGCTCGAAATGGGAAAATGGTGTTTGTCCATTAATATGTGAAATGTGTAATAATTTCTTCTGTGTTCCTTGAACTTAGTGGACAGGTTGTCTTAGTTTATGCTAATGAGATGCTTAGCAAGCCTAACCGTGTCAGCAATTCCATATTACAGGGGAATATTGTGTGTATCCAGCTGTGCAACGGGACTCCCAAGTAAAGCACAAACCTAAAGCTTTGTATTTGCCTGACTTGCGATAATGCGCCTTTCAGGAAAGTAATGCCACAATCCTTTAATTGCCACACATTAGGAAAGCCATTTTATCAAAGAATCAATAGGTTAATCACTTAGGTAATTTACATCATTTCTGCAGATTTCACACACCCGAACAAGCTTTTGCCCTAACATGAGTTAAGGCCTGGTCTCCCTTGAGTTAAACGGTTCACAAAAAGCTCCTGACAAAACCTAGACATTGTTTTTATGGTCCTAGCATACAACTAGGTATCAAAAATAAGTGAAAACAAGTCATGGGAATACTAGTTTATGAAAAACAGTTGTTGTGGATTTTCAGTTAAGAGCCTTACTATGCATGATCTGTGTAAAACAGGTTAATGCCCGAGAAAGTGAGCTGAGGTTGGTTGTGTATGGATGGCATTCAAAGCACAGCACAGAGGCTTAAGGTTCGTTAAAAATCAGAAAAAAGTTTCTAAAATTTTAAATACATTCATTCTGTTTTCTAATCTTCTCTCAGCTCTGATTTCACAGGGCGCGGCCTAGCTCATAGCTTGCTTTCATCCAGCCTCAATTTGTTTCCTTACAAACAGTAAGCTAGAAAACTAACAAAAGGCAGCACTGCATCGGCATGCTTGAAGAGTAGCCATTAAAAAAAAATATATTTTAACAACCTTTGCTAAATGATTCTCAGGATGCCTGAAACGCTTTCGATTGGCAGTCCCGAGGGGTACGTGCCGGGTACAGCCGGGATGGAGCGGGCGAGGGGCGGTTGGGTTGGGGATCCAGACGGGCGGTGCGGCGGGAAGCTGCGGCAGCCAGGCCTCTGCCGGGGCAGGGCGGCTGGCTCTCCACGGCCCCTTCAGCCACTGGCTTCTCTCGCTTCCTGAGGCTGCCAGCAAAAGTGCCAATTAGTAGCAATTGTGATGGTGATTTCTGAAGTGCAGTTTAAAGGATTTCTAACTGGGTTGGAGCTGTTGTCAGTTGACTGACTGCAATAATAATAACAAAGAAGCTCACTGCTTCAACAGAAGCTTGTTAGACTTTCCTGTGTGATCTGCTGTGGATAGCCTGAACTGCAACAGCTTTTGCATTCAAAAGAGGGATTTTCCTAAAAGCATCAGTGAGCACTTGGCTGTTTCATTTGCTCTAAAAAAATGTTAATTTTAAATTCTGTTAAAAACAAAAATAAATGAGGGTCTGGAAATAGGAGAACAAAAAAAATAAAGTAAGCTTCGGAGCATGCATAACTTTCAATACACCAGGATCCCTTAAGTGTAGTCTTATCAACTGGAAATAATATTATGCATTTTTTCATGTACAGACTTACTGAGATAGAACCGTAAGCACTAAATGGGTTAAAACACAAGGGGCCTGATACACTGAGGCTTTGCGTTGATATTTTATCATAAACATCACAAACTGACATACACTGACAAGCCATCCAAAGAAATAAGCATTTATTATTTGCATGTAATAAGGGAATGCTTGAACAATATATGAACAGTATTAAGCCATCTTTTTAAGAATTAATCTTTGCTTAAAACATTTGCTTTGTGGGACCACACATATTTAGCTTCCTAATTTTTTTTTTTTCCCTGACTAGTTTGATCTTACAGCACTGTAAGACCTGTTCTCAGAGTTAATGAACTCATGCAAGCAGTCACTTAGAAAAACAAATAACATTCTTAAATTTCACNCCTTCCTGGCGACAAGGACACATTGCTGGCTCATGGATAACTTACTATCTACCAGGACCCCCAGATCCTTCTCCTCAGAACTGCTCTCCAGCAGGTCCACCCCCAGCCTATATTGGTGCCTAGCATTCTTCCTCCCCAGGTGCAGGACCCTACACTTGCTCTTGTTGAATTTCATTAGGTTCTTCTCTGCCCAGCACTCCAGCCTGTCCAGGTCATGCTGGATGGCAGCACGGCCCTCTGGAGTGTCAGCCACCCCTCCCAGTTTGGTATCATCAGCAATTTCAGAGCCGTATGTATTATTTGCATTAAATATCATATCCTCTTTTAGAGTTCCTAAGAGGTGCGCTTTTTTTTTTTAATTAAAAAAAAATAAATCTCCCCACCCCCCCACAGCCTGAGCAAGTGTCAGGAGAAGAGACAGGCCTGGCTGTGTGAGAGATGGCGGCAGCCCCTGGGCTGTGCCCACCTCCTTCTTCCCGCTTCTCTCTCAGGGCTTCCAGTTGTCCCCTAAGTGCTGACCGGCTTTCCCCTCACTCTGGAGAGCTCTTCCTGAGCCTGTCACTTCTTAGAGAAAGGGGACATGACTGAAGGAGCACGAACAAAACAATTCCCACATTAGACACCGCAGCATGGCCTCACTGCCTCGCCCAGGGAGAGGGGCTTAGGCAGGAACACCTGGGCTTTACCTGTCAGGCCCCAACCGTTCTGTCCATGCTAGTAAAACCTGCTGGGTTTAAAGTCACTATCTTCTGAAGCAGGTGGTGTGAATTAATAAGTGTTTGCACCTGTAAGGGAGTGTCCCTGCATTGCACACACCTGGGGAAAGGGCAGTGAGCTGCCATCCTGCATGGGCCGAACCTGCAAAGGTCAGCCTGCGAGTAAAAATACGGGGTTTGGGTTCTTAACGTGTGTGTTGGGTCGCCGCTTTGTTACTTGGAAGCATTTAAACTGATGCTTTAACAAAACTAATGTAGTTTGTAATCTGTGGGGTGTTTTCAAAGCAGCAAGTCAGAAGACTCTTAACGTGTGAGGTGTTACACACTCATTATGTGTGGTGATTTAAGGATATTTGTCCAAAAAGATTTGGGGACCACCACTAAGAGATAGCTAATGCTTCCAGAAATTATTTTTGTGACTTAGAGTAGCTGTTGCCTAGCATAACTTTTTCTCAGAGAATAAAACCCAAGTTTTTTTGCTATGGGGTTTAAGCAGATGTAAAGAGTTTTACAGAGATTTATGTTACACCACTTCTGTTTCCATAAATATGAGCTAAAACTCCTAATGTTGTAGTGCAATTTTTGTACATACAGAATTATTTTCTGGTTATATAAGTGACAAGTGCTTCAGAGGCTGAGGGTGTTCTGAAATATGCAGTAGCTGTCCTTTGGAGAAAAAAAAAGGAAAAAAATCTATTAGTGCTATTCAGAAATAGAGATACCATGGGTGTAAAATAAGGAAAAAAAGATCTCTAAAAAGAACCACTGACCAAAAATACAGGATTTCCCCCTATATCCTTTTCTAGTGCATATTATAGAAGAAAAAGCAAAATCACTTGTTTCATTTTTTAATCTTAAAAAAATGGGGCTTAATTTTTAAAAATAAAATTTTGTCTATTAAAAAAAGAATGTTAGGGCTAAGGTGTTTCTGGTAGAGTGAATTTTCAAATGGTATAAAATAGTACAGGATTCCACTGGACTTGCTTACAGACCCTCCACTCCTGGCAGAAGTGGTGTCAGTGCAATTAATAGATCAACTAGTAGTTCAATGAAGTTTTACTGTTCATGTTCATAGTTATAATAACAAATACTTTTGTTGACTGCAAAAGTGGATCCAGAATAAGACCAAAAAATGTCTGTAATTATTTTCCAAGTATATATACATTTTTCAAATACAGTTTTGTGCACAAACATGCACACATATATATATGTGTGTATAATTGTTATGGAGATGCTTCTTTTTCATAAAACAATAGTAACTGACAAATATTTTCTATGTAAAATTATCCATGCAAGGATCTAATGTGTTTCTTCCTGGCTAAACCCTGTCTGAATATATACATATTTTAAAGTAAATGTCTTACGTGAATATTCCTATATATACACCAAGAAAGATCCCTGTGATTAACGTACGTCACATATTTTAGGCACAAGCAGTTTGCCAAATTCAGAGTTATGATCACAGAACACTTCTGGGTAAACAAATTCAGCCTCTGTTTCTGGCAACCATATCACGTAATGTCTTTTATGTCAGGCTCTGTCTTAAAAATTATTCTTATGACTGCTTGGAGCTGTCAAATTCCTTTAATGGTTCTTCAGTTTTCTAATTTCCATGCCAGTTTATTCATGGCATTTGTTTTGTACCAACATTATTCTTTTGATTCAGTAATTTTTATTATTCTGATCCGTTTTTTTTTAAATAAATTATAATTGTATGGAATTCATTTTACTAGGCAAAAAAGCAAAGCATCCTTTAGTCTACTTTATTGTAAACTTCACTATTCAACAGTCAGCCTTAGTAGTTCTTCTCTACACCCATGCCAATTTAACTTCACTTTTTTTCATTGCTCTTTACAAGAATTGTATAAAACCTGCTAGATAAGACCCCCATGCATTGAACTAGAGCATGAATGCCTCCCAGTATCTATAGAAAAATACCAAAAATGCTTGTTTAGCAAAAGCAAAGTAAATTTATCTTTTTCATGATCATGTTAACCAGGAATGCTTAGGGAGAGGAGCATCTGGGGCAGTTCTGTAGAGACCCATTCTCTCCCTGTCAGGAACACCTGTAATTCTTTAAATACATGGAATATAGGGAAGAATGGGATACTTCAAAACAGAGGTGGGGAAATTGAGGCATTAAAAAGAAGTATGGGGGAGTGAATGGGTGTTGCTAGGGTAGAAGAATTTTGGGACATAGTCATCCTGTTAATTAATATTCAAAAGATATTTTCATCTTGTAACTTTTCCTATTAGCTGCCCCCTGGGCTACCATTTCCTGTTATTAGTACACTTAAATTTTAATAGTGTTAAATTTCATTCTACCATCATTCTCACGATCATCTAGTTCTTCATGTTTGATATTCTAGTGCCCTTCAAGCTGATGGCTTCCAACTTCCTGCCACCAGAAAACCCTTGCCAGCAGCTCCTGCTTTTTTATGGAAGCCATTAACATTGGATAAGAAGCCTCCAGCCCACTTGTTCCTTTTTTCTTTCGCAATGTCTTTGCTATGCACCCTTTCAGCAGTTCCATATCTATCTTTACAATTCTTTTGCTATCACTTTCTGCAGATTAACTATTTTCCTATATTTGTCAAATACTTAAGGTTCAGATAGGTTAGTTCTACCACATTTCCTTTATCTATAAAATCAATTATCATTCTGACATCCAGTCATGGATAAACTTATGCTCTGTCATCCCATTTATCATATACCTCTATATTTTACAAGGAAAGAGTATCTTACAGGTTTCTTCCCTCCATGTGGAAGACAAGCTCATCACAGAAGAGTTGAACTTGCTATTTTAGACAGCAAGTAATTCAAGTGCTTTGTTTTTTTGTGGAATTATAATACCCATGTTTTTATGCACTATACCGTGCTGCCTTTCTGACTTGTTTCTCTGAATAATTCAAACTATATCTGAATTTCTTTCCTTGGGAAAAACCCAAACCTTTGACATGAACATGCAAATAGGATAAAATACAATATTTCAGTGTGCCTGGGAATATGGTATGGGAACATTTTGATTACCCGATTAATGAGAGCAGTCCAAGTATCCAATGTGGAATTTCCTGCACAGAGCAGGAAAATCATATCCCCTTTGTTATTTGTATTTTTAGAACGATGACGGTCATTTCAGGAATAAATTCAAGTCCTGTATATATATTTAATCTTAAAGAATTTTGTATTTCTTGGTTGACCTGGCTCAGGAGTCAAAAATCACTGCTTCTCAGAGGCAGGGTCCTTCTGGTCAGCTCTTTGGCAGTATCCTGCCCCTCTGAAACTGAGTGACTGCCAAGCTGGTTTATTCCACCATGCTTTCAGTGAAACCTAACACTTGCTTATAAGTACCTGCAGCCTCTTTGAATCCAGCTATTTCACACATGCAAAAAAGAAAAAAAATGGCGTGCTAAAAATACTCAGAGCAAAAATGATAACAGTACATAGTTTTCCTACCTTGAACTCTGGGTCTCTATGTAACCAAATCTAATAAAATTTTGGAATGAAGTACAGAATGTTATATAGATCACTGGGTTTTGTTTTCAGTACTCATATCTACCATATTTCTTGACATTATTGTTTCAAAAATTAGCATAAATAATTATTTAGTATGACTAGGATACTGTAAGATAATGGGCTATTGCATGTGTTATAAACACAAAAATGTGTGGGTTTTATGCAAAAGCCTTCCTTAGTTTTCAGCATGTTTCTTTATTATGTTTATACTGTTTTCTTATCAACAATCATTATAACTGCTTGCAATCATTGCTCATACAAAAGCAAGAGATAACTTGTTTCAGGATAGTTAGACAACATGTTTTCTTCAGCAGAAGATCCGTTTTGAGAAGGTCCTGCTCTGTTCCCCTGCTTCTGTGTGCCCCTCTCACTCCTACATCATTTGCTGCTACCTCTGTCCTCCTGCCTCCCATATCCCATATACATCTCTTTGTGAAACCTGGAAATAATCTAGATGAACCCTACACATACACATGCACATGAAAAAAAGCGCCAGAAACACTGTGTTTTTTTCAACTGTTGTTTTTAATTTAATTTACAACAAAGGCCTGCAAATAGCTGTATTGGTGCGGTATGGAGGGCCAGCAAAATGAGTGACAAGAATGATGGGCTGGGCAGTGTGCGTTAAACCACTTGTGAAGAAAATGTATTGTATAATTACATCCTGTGTCAGCTTTTCAGGGACAAGCTATGTGTCACAAAAGTGAAATCTATACTGCCTCCAAACATGCCTTTCATAATTATTTTGAAAACTGTAGTTAGCCAGACTTTAATATAGTTATGTTTTCAGTGATGTTGTATCCTGAATTAGCAATATTACGTAATACAGTAGTAGCTAATTTTTGTTTTGAACAAACTATTCGTACACCTATTAACATTTAATCTGTGAAAACTACATTTGGATGTTAACATTCTATCCAGATAAATGGGGGCTGTTCATGCCTTGGTAAGTCTCTTGCTGTTTCAGTTCACTTGTGAACAAACAAGACAGCTATGAATTCTTGTGCAGTAGAGAGTCTGTCCTTGGAAACAGAAGAGCTAGATCTTTTTAGTTAAAATGTTCAGATTCTTACTGAATGAAGCATAACCTGTAGGAAGTCCTGAAATTCATAGGCTTCTCTTAATGTTTCACTTCCAAATTGCATTTCCATGGAAAGCTGATTTTGTTTTATAGCACCAAAATAATATTGTGCCATAGGGAAACAGTACTATTTGCATTAATTTGCATTTAGGATTCCAGAGTAATGTGGCTCCCACACAGCACGATGGAAATCTAAACTTTCTCTTAATTCAGTGTGTGAATATCTGTATTTCTCCAATTACTTTCCAGGGATTGAGGTAAAGAAACTAATATCATGTGGCGGAAATTCCCTTTAGGGATTTTACAAAGCTCTTCTCTCTTTGCCCCACAAAATTAAAAATAAAATATTATTCAAACCAAAACGTTTGTCCTTAATTCATTGGATACATGGCTTGCATGTTCTAAAGGCAAACCATGAGAAATCTTACACCTGAACTTCTAGGATATTCAGTGCCTCTTTTAAAGCAGAGTAGTTAGTTATGATGAATGTGAATTATTGATTGATTTGAGAAAATATAGTGATTATACCCTTTGCTGTAGAGTAATTGAATATGTAAGCTGTAAAATCCTGTCTACTATCTATGAAGAAGTTAGATTTTATTCTCTCCTGACATGCCTATGGTATCCTAGCCTGTTTTTGTATCTAAGCTGTCAAAGATTTCCATAGATTTGAAAATCTGTCCCCTGTTCCCCATATTAAATGTCACTGTCAGTTTACTCCTTGAAAAATGAAGTTTATTTGATGTGGTTGTCATGATACTTGTATAAGCAGTGCACCTATCACTTTTTTCTGTAAAGAAAAAAACTGACATGCCATGTAGTCACACTTGTTTTCTGCAGGGACTTTTGCAGAGCAAAACTGTAGTAATGTGTACTTTCTTTACTTAGATAATTTGCAGAATACATAAACATGTAATAGTCTAAAGAAAAAGAGGGTAGATAGAATACTTACATGCTATGCAATAGGATTTGCTCTATCTGGATCAGTATAGCTGGAAATACTGCTTGGAAACAGTTGTGTGCAGTGCATGTTTGTTCTTACCTGTAGCAAAAATTAATTGTCAAGTAGTTATGAGGATTGATCTGTAAATATGCACCCCATAGCATTTATATAGATTTCTCAGGCTGTTTTTTCATTGGGACAAAAGGGTTACGGTTCCTTAGTGAGCAATTACTAATGAGAACCACCTTGGGATCTGGGTCATCATTCCAGTCAGGCTGCAGAGTACCAAGGAGAAGTGAAGGAGCTAAAAGCTGTTCCCTTTTTCTAGGGATTTCTCCTTTTGAGTGAGAAAACTCCAATGGGAACAGTCTCCATTGTGACAGTCTCCATTTGGCTTTCATACCAGTATGCTTGTATGGCATAAGATCTGTGCCGTTAACTCCTGCATCAGTGAGTCTGGCTGTTGCTCCCAATTCCATGAGGACACGGGAGAACCAAATGCCTTAGTTTGTTCACTTTTGAATTTTATTGATTATCAGTCTTTTCCATACTTTCCCCTAAAATAACAGTATTGCTTGTTCTTAACCAGTTTACACTACAGTATAAGCACTGTGAACGGAACAATGCTCCTTGGCAAATGGCTTGGCATGCTGGGACAATGTGCACAAACGTGACCAATCTTATATTGTCATTATGTGATGAATTCATACTTTGAGAGCGGCGTTTCTTCAGATGATTTTCCAGACCTGCATATGGCACTTCAGTCCTTTAAGCCTTTATGACATTAGGCATAAATCTTTCTAACTGATTTGAGTTAGTACTGTTTATGTCCCTTGTTTTTGTTCTTGTTAATTTATGTGCACATAACAGGTATATTCATATTGAAACTGATCTCTTTCTTCTAATGAGGTTGGGTTTTGGTCCTTTCTGTTGTATTTTAGGGTTGTCACTATCTCCATATTTCCCTGTTGGGTAGCCCCTCCTAGGTTAGTCAATGTACATCTACATTCTCTTATATTCATATAGAAAGCATCATGTAGGAGAGTGGCTTTATTATGTATGTTTGACACCTAAGTTTCCAAATAACTCATTTTTTTATCATCTGTAGGACTCCATTTAGTAGTACAAATTTGTGCAGGTCCAAGCCACTGTTTCGGGAGTGCATGTGTATGCTAAAGAATGATCGTTTTCCCACAAAAATACTCAGGATCTAAAATGGCCAGTATCTACTTGGCTAAATGGCTAGTATCTGGCAAGGTCAGCGTATACCTGTACTGCAGTAATATTGCTGTCTGTGGGTGTTTATTTTGCCTTATTTATTAAAGAATAGTATCTACTGAGTTCACAAAACACCTTAATTCGGGTCTTGTAGCATGACTTAGCTTCACTGAAATTTGTCTCTTGTACAGCTGTTAATGCTGTCCTTAATTATGACATGGCCCAAATCACCTGTCATCAGCGAGAAGAAAAACAGGTATTTAATGCCATATAGTAGCCAAGAAGCAAATCCCACACCTAACATTAGTTTAGGTATAAACTTCCTAATGAGTGTTTACAAGTTATCATTAATGAAGTCAGATTTGGTGTTTTAATAAAGTACCTTTCCTACTTTAGGAAGCCTAACTTAAAGTATTAGTGTGAGTTATGGCATACACTCGCCTGCAATATATTCTGGTAAATTGAGGCATCATTTAAGGGAATATTTTAGTCTGTCAAACTTGCCTGAGAAGTTATAATAAATGTAAAAAAATAATTTGCAAGTCTAGCTGGATTATATATTATTAATAATAGCCTCCAAGACATATCAGGCACTGTACAAGAACATAACATTGGCTGTGATGCCAAAGGGCTTACACAAAAAAACCAGGCAGATAAGAAGCAAGGATGTGACTAGAAACCTGTAGTTTTTCCTTTCAATCACTATAGTTTTCCCCCATTTAAAAAAAAGTCAGTTGCCTGTACTAGTCTCCATCTTTTCTAAGTTTCATTTATTTTTGTAGTACAGCTGTCACTCACTACGACACTACAGGCCTAGTTTGTTTATCCTTATATTTGTGCTTATATGTTCCCCATTAATGTTGCATTTGAGTACTTCAGAATCCTTCTGAACCTCATAAAGCAATTTTGAGGTCAAAATTGATTATAGGGTAGAACTGATAGAAACAAATGGTAAGGTCATGCAGAAGGTACAGATAACTGGAATTCTCCAGATTTAGGACAGCTCTCCAGCTATTTGGTGGTCTATTCTCCCATCTACTGCCTATCATGTACTTTCTCATTATGTCCCTGCCATCACTTAAAACTACAAAGTACTGATTCTCACCTAACATTTAACCTATTACACACCTGAAGAAAACAATCCCCAGTTTATTTTTCAGCAACCTAGTGAAGTCTTCATTTTTGTTCATTGAACTCTCCTAATAGAAGGGAGAGAATTAATTTTGGAGAGGAAATGTGGTAAAGCTGTGATATGAGATCATGGAAGATGTGGAGAGGATAGATTCATATTTTCTAAACTCTTCATGTTATGAGGAGGAAGGACACAGAAATGGAAAGCTGGCCAGTTCAAAACCAGCACAGGGAGATTGTTTTTCTCTTGGGACTAATGATTAATCTGCATCACTCATTGCCATATGGTATCCTAAACTGAACATTAATAAGAATAAAATAACACTCTACTTGAAATGATTAGTATTTAAAAATATGTCAGAGTATTGAAAGGATTACAAATCTTCATGCTTCCTTGCATAAATGGTCTTGTGGCACATGTGGTAAAAAGGACACTTTTCACAGGGTAGATTTGTCTCCTAAATGAAGAGTTTTGGGGTTTTTCCTGTAAAATGTCACTGTTCAAGACAGGATTTGGGATTAGATGGATGACTGCTTTGATCTATGCTGGCCATTCCTCTTGACACTCCAGTCAAGGAGTTCTAGGAGTATAACTTGTCACCTTGAAGATTTTTGATCATCTGGCTGCTTTGGGAGATGGAGGGTTGCTCCATGATCTGACAAAGTGCTGTGATGGGTTGAGATTTTCAGTCAAGCTTTAGGCAGCAGTGAACATTTACTGACAAATTATCACCTACTCAGAAGTAGTAGATAGTAATGAAAATGCTAAGGAGCCATTAACTCTGTTTGAGTTACCTGTGCTACTGTAGTTAAGAAGGTATCAGAAAATCTATGAAAGATTATTTTATAATCTACTAAAGATTTCAGCTTTTCTTTCTTTCACTTCTTTAATAGTGACAGCAAAAAAATGCCCTTGTTTAGACTGAGAAAGGTTTGAGAGAGGAATAAGCAGATGTCTGAAGTTATTCCCCAAATGCTAGCATTTTACATCTATTCAAAAGTGTTATTATTGTTAATGAAGGTCAGTATGCCTTTGACAAGTAGATAATGTCATCAACTGGGCTATTAATTTTGGTGAAAATATTACATTTAATTAGTACAGACTTGAAGAATTGCAGAATAATGGTTATGTAAGTAATGAAACAATAGGATTGTGTGTTCTTGTCTAGAAGTGACATGATTTCTATTTCAATTAACTGCAGGAAATACTAACAGTGCATGCTTGTACACACACAGTCTCTCTCTCACTCTCCTTCTGCCCTACATCTCCTCTTTATAAAAGAATAATCAAACCTTTTTTTTCTTTCTTTCTTTCTTTCCTTTTTTTTTTTTTTTTAATTACTCAAAACACTACCTAGTCCCTTCTTTTAGAGCACCTTCACAGCACATATGGTATGCAAAGTCTCCAGTCTTTGCAGAGTCCTGTGATACAGGATGGTAGTTAATAGTTCCTAACTGTGGCCATCCTGGCTCAGGATTTTTAAGTTAAAGTTTAAGCAGCTCCTACTGTACAAAGTTAGTTTATCTAAAACTCACTTGGAAAGTGTGACCCAAAATGTCAGCTCATAGAAGAGTATATGGTTTTATGAATTCAATAAAAGTACTTTGTGTTTTTGGGAAGTGTTAAATTTGGATCATAGTTATTATGGATCAGTGATATTGCATAGAAGAACAGCTTACCTTGAAACCAGTAGGCTGGAGGGAGATCTACAAATATTTGGACATACCATCTATCACAACAGATGCTGATCCAGAAACTCTTGTTTTTAAAACTCCCATTAATGCTAAAAAACCTCTGAGTGTATAAGCATCTATGACTCTGCTAAAGGTATCTTTTCCAATTATCGATGACGGGTGAAGATTTTTACTGAGGGGGAGGAATGATGAAGTCAGTGTCTTCACATTTTAAAAATTAAGAAGAAAAAGTAGATTGTTTCTTCATGTGGTTGCATATAAGAAATTCTGCTGAGCTCTGTTCTTATGCATGCATCAGTGGCTATGCCTATATTGGGGTTTTTATTCTGAAGTTGTTTCTTTGTTTTAATCCAATTTTGGGAGTGATCTTCTGCCTCTTTAACTTTGGATATGCTCACATCCATGTGACCCCCATTTTGTAGGGCAGTCTGGTGCATGCAGTCCACAAGGCTCTCACAGCTGTCTCTTGCTTGGGTCATTTGCCCCATAAATACTTGTGTCCCCAAAGTCTCTAACCTAGTGGTCGTAGCATGCCTAATCCTTTCTGCTTTGTATTCTATAGGACCTTTTAAGCTGTCGTTATAGAATCTTAATGAAGGCTTGGAAGCTTTTTTATTTTGGCCAGGGTTTTTCAGGGCTCTAAGTCAGAAGGACAAAGCTGTTACATTTCTGAAAGTGGCCAAGGAGATTTTCACAGGAGTACATGTAGTCCTGGTAAGGCTGGGATACCATGAGGCACACTGTCACAAGGTCATGCGCCTGGCTCAGTGTTGTACTTCTGAAACATCCGATTTTTATATGGATCATTTAGGAATTTTTTTTTTTAATAATATGTTCAGCATGATTCACAGACAACTCTATATGTATTTTTATAGCAGAACACTAGGGTGTGTGAAGCATGCAGACAGCGTTTGAGGGTGGTTCTGAAAGATCATTTGTAAGACTGAGCTGGGAGGAGTAATGCCTGATATAGCTTCTGCCGTGCTAGCTCATAGAGTAGTCCCAGGTTTCATCTAGTGGGAGATCTATTGTTTCCAGTCCAACAGAGATTTTGGAAATGAGTTCACATGTGCACAGTCTGGGCAAGAACCTCAGGGCAAGATCCAAGTGTGATCCACGTTGACAGAATTAGCTACTCTTCTCTTGTTCCACTGTATACAAATTGTAATGTGACTTAATTGATTCAGTAAGCTTAACACTTTCCCCTTTGGTCGTTGAATTCAACAAAAGCCCTTCCACTGACTTTCAGTAGATTCTGCATTGAACTCTCAGGCAAACTCAGTGAAATGATTGTGACTACTAGAGGAGCTGAGGCTGAAAAGCTTTTAATTTTACAGTACTTTCCAAACAGTTAGGGGCTCAGATTCAATAAAAATACTAATGCGTTTGAAATTTGTTGTTGTTCTCTATACTGTATTAAATTATATATTAATTTAATAAACACTCTGTTGAAAGATGATCCACACTTATGTCTGTTTAACGGTGAAGCTTTATTCCCATATTATTAAGTGGTGTATAAATAGGTAATTAAAAAAAGCCCTTTGATTGAAGTATTGATTGATAATACATACATAAAATGTACAACATTCACCTTTTATTTTCCTGTGTCTGAATAGGTAGTAAGAATTGACTAGCTTTGTCTCGCCCAATAGCTATCCCAAACTATTCTCTGTGAGTGGCAGAGAAGAGATAGGAGTGGAACGGTAGACAAGATGCGTTATCTCCAAAGTACAATCAGACTGTCATTTTATTTTGTGTTACCATTAGCAAATTACAGTTGGATTGTTTAAATGCATCTGTGTTTGAGAAGACTTGCAGCCAGGGAGCATTATAAGAAAATACATACTTCTAAAGGAAAAATCCTTTCTGTTATTAAAAAAAAGAAGTTTTAAGCATTGCAAAGAAATGCTCTTGTTACTTCTTCCAAATATGCAGGGAACGTGGCACGGTTCATGGATCTCTTCAAAAATGGTTAGCCGTTAAAGGCTATAATGTAATGATAGATTTTGGCATGATTCAGTAATGTGATTCAAACATACAGGCTGTTCTGATGCTTTATAGGAAGAAGCAAGCATCAGTGAAGGATTCTAACTCTTGTTTTCTGTTTAAAAAAGAGTTTCTTTAAAAAATAAAAGCAACTGTAAAAAATTTTCTGCGCAATCTTTAGTGCAAACAGCTAATAGTAAAAATCTTAGCTTCAGTTTCTGGCAAGGACTCCCTGTATAACCTTGAGAGAAGTTAATTAACTTTTGTTTTATTCACATTTAAGATACTCTAATATCTGATGTGAAAATAGATTATCACTATGCATTATTTCTTGGGCCCTTGTGAAGGTAAATACCTTAAGCATGTTAAAAGCCTAAGTATGCATTAACTCATAACTCAGATTTAATTTCATCCTATGTCTGCAGAGTCTCCAGTTAAGTACAGTCTTGGTATGACAGGGATTCAGCTGCTTTGTGTTCTACAATTAATTGTTATTATTACCATTATTTATTTTACAAATATATAAATTAAAAATACTATGTTACTTATAAGGTATAATTGCATCGGTTGCATTGTTCTCACTGATTTCTTTATGTCCTGGTTTGAGGTAAAACAGGACCAATTTTGTTCAGTAACTTTACTTTTTAGCTAGGCCTCTTCTAACTGCTGAAATTAACAGCATGTTGTGCAGAAAACCGTTCACTCTCAGAGTGATAAAACCCGTGTTTGTAGTTGATGCCAAGGAACGGTATGCAGAGAGGCTCTTGCTTATACTTATTGCTATAACAACCAAGGCCAGCCAACTTTGTTACTTGCCCCGTTGGAGGGTCGGAAACGGAAAAGCATAGAGGGGTCACACCTGCGGGGAGGAGCGGACAGGACAGGTGACCCAAAACTGACCAACAGGGTATTCCATCCCATCTGCCTCATGCTCAGTATAAAAGCTGAGGGATCAAAGGGTCAGTCCTTTTTCTTCAATGGCCGACGTCCGAGGAGGACTGTGTCTCTGCGTCTGCCTTTGATCCCGATCCTGAATCCAGATCCGGAATCCAGTTCCCGTCCGTCACTGAGTCCAGTCTGGGACTTCCCCAGCGCCTGCTGGTGACGTGATTGTCATCCTGGGAGCTTGATACGGTTTTGTATATATTTCATTATTTTTCTTTTTATTATTTTATTATTAATATTTCATTAAAGTAGTTTACTTCTTTCTAAACTCTTAAGTCTCTCTCTTTCTCTCTCTCTCTTGCCTCCCTTCGGGAGCGGAGCAAGAGAGAGCGAGCATCTGTCGTTCTACCGGATTGGGCCAATCTGGCGCAAACCACAACACTTTTACAATTGAGGCAGGCATCCCTAAAGGAGAATTTTCACTAGAGGGAAAAACCTGTAGGTATTAGTGATTATGCATTTAAAACACTGTGTGTGGGTGGGTGTATATGTAGAGTCCTATGAGAATAGTTAATGAACATGAACACTCATTTGCAGTGCATTTCCAATTCTCATGAACACCACTCCTCCGCTGGTTCAGACAGTTCCTGAGCTGCAAATTACGGCAGGCTGGGACAGTACAGCTGTCTGCTTGGTCATTGCCATTGCCAGAGTCGTGATGCTGGGGCAAACGGTCTTTTGGCACGACCCAGTGCGAATGTTCTTATATACTGAGGTTAAGATGCTTCTCTGAGGGAGAATTCTCTGACATTGATATGTATGTGTATTATAAATGATAGATACATTTGACAATTGGCAAAATTTATAAAAAAATCTTGAAGTGATAGGGCAGAATGTACAGAAATAGAGTGCTTACCTTGTACTAAACTGGCACAAAACTTTCAAAACTTCTTAGTCTTCTGTTCATCATTTCCACCTTAATTACATTAATATATGTCTTTACTGTAAATGCTTAGTTGTGACTGCAGAGTAACTCAGCCAAACTAGTTTTGCATCGGCAAATTGTAGGTACAGTAGCAGGCTGACCCTAGCAATATAGACCTCAGTCTAAACTAATTAACAGGGATTCTCAGTGTAGATGTGTAGACAGATCGGCAGGTTTCCAAGTGAACACTTTAGCATTTGTTTGTATACACCAGACCTATGGCAAATATCTGCACACCATTCTTCTCTGTGGATCCATTAGATGGGAAATGATGCACCTTATACAGAGTATTTTGTACCAGACTACTTTTTATTCACTTTCTTGGCAACCTCCTGAGGAAGCAAGACATATCAAAATTAAAACAGCAGCAAAAAAAAATCAGTTACTGAGGTGAAGTTGAGAAAACCAAAAGTGACAGCAGTTATACGAAGAAGCGCTGGCTCTTGAAGTTAAGCTGCTCTGTCACATACCATCAATTGGACTATTATCTGGCACAGGAGGACTGTAATAAATTGTCAGATTTTCTTCTTAGCTGAAATGATGGGATGGAAATTGTGCTGCGTATTTTTGGACAGGAATGGGGGGAAAAATCCAGCATATAGCTGATTTCCAGACGTGCCAGACCTGCAATGATGCACAAACCCAATTTCCAAAATGTAGCTCTTGGAAATCTTGTATGATAAAAGCTGAGATGATTAAAAAAAAGAAATCCTATCTCTTCTTTGGGAAAATAAGGTCAAGGAAGAGAAAAGTCACTAATGAGAGACAAACTTTTTTTTTTTTGTTCGTATTTAAAACCAATAAAATATGTGGCTTCACATGCTTTTTTTTGTCCTTGTCAGAGAAAATGATGAGGAACACAGGCTTTTGTATATCACAGTCTCTGGTTCTGTAGTATTTTCATTTGAAGTAAACTTTTCCAGAATTAAAGTATCAGAATATTTGATTCTCTAATAGCTGGATCTGATGATCATTGCTTTTGTGTGGGTCATGATATGGAAAAGATGTTAATACATATGGAAATACTTTATGGGGCTTATATGATCTGATTTAGACTATCTGTGATGTTTTTGGAAAGCAGCTGATAATATCTAGTGGTGGTATGACGGGTAGATAAAAATACTGTTTCAAAATGTTGTGTATTCTCAGAAGCAGAACTTTTTCAGTAGAATTATTGTATGACTAATATATACATATCTGTATATTATATGTGTAATAACTGGGTATTGATACCCACTTTTAAAGCCTTAGCTGAATCATAACGTAACTGCTGTAGTCCACAAGGGGTCCAGCGGAGGGCCACAAAAATGATCAGAGGGCTGGAACACCTCTGCTATGAGGACAGGCTGAGAGAGTTGAGCTTGTTCAGCCTCGAGAAGAGGAGTCTCTGGGGAGACCTTATGGCAGCCTTCCAGTACTTAAAGGGGGCCTACAGGAAAGATGGGGAGGAACTCTTTATCAAGGAGTATAGCAAATAGGACAAGGGGGAGTTACTTTAAACTAAAAGAGGGAAGATTTAGACTAGGTATAAGGAAGAAATTTTTCACAGTGAGGGTGGTGAGACACTGGCATAGGTTGCCCAGAGAGGTGGTAGATGCCCCATCCCTGGAAACATTCAGGGTCAGGTTGGACAGGGCTCTGAGCAACCTGATCTAGTTGAAGATGTCCCTGCCCATGGCAGGGAAGATTGGACTAGATGTCATTTTAAGGACCCTTCCAATCTAAACTATTATATGATTCTGTAAACAAACTTGAATTATTTTGCATGGCCAGCATCCTTCTATCATGGCTAAGACTTCAAGGAACTTGCATGGTATTATAATTTTCTGGAATATTTACAATATTGTAAACAACAGGTTCTTAATTGACAACTCCTCTGAATAGAAATAGATAGAAATATCATAATAAGGGGTTGAAATTATAAGCAAGAAAATTTAGAAGCCATTAAGGCTGCCCGCTTTGTTCCTCTACTTCATTATGACCATTAGCTGCTTATTCACCTTTTTGTCTGTTTTTCAGTAAGCTGCAGCAGTAGTTCAGTTGTGTAAAAACTCACTTATGAGTCTTTTCAGCAAGCTTGGGGAAGTTCAGACAATGAATCAAATGTGTACAGCAGAAGAGAATGTGAGAAACCTATCTGCTACCTTCAGCTTTCCTTTTGTGAGTCTTTGCGAGCCATTTAATGTGGAAAGTTCAAGCTATTAACTAGAACAAGGACTTATACTTCAGTGTACCTTATGAAGTATTCTGTGTGTATATTTCCATTATTAGACAGGCCTGTAAAATGTACATATTGTATTTAGATCTTCTTTTTGGGGAAAAAGCAGTTGTCATATATCAGAATGTGTATTTTTATATCAGTTCTAGGGTCTTGGTAGTAGAGTGTGAAAGAAATTTCTTTCCACCAGAGAGTGGAAATTTAATATAATGACGTCAAAAAAAAAAAATTGTATAAGCCAAATAAGAAAGTATAGAACAACTAGACGGAGTACTAGAAGCCGATGGAAAACACTTCATGTACTGGATCAATCAGAAATATGAAGACTGTAAAAGAATCGGCAAGTCTGTCAGAATACTAGGAAACAGAAAACAGAGCTGAGAATCATGAGATTGTGAAAAATCAAGATTATTTACTTGCATTATTCCAGTGCCATTAGAAACTGAGCCAAAAATGGAGGTGCCAGAGCATGTCAAAGAAGAGTAAAAAAATCGTCAAGCATAGACTATATTGATCTATGAATCTTGAAGGAACGTACTAACATGAGCAAGCTGTTAACAAAAGTGTGTAGTTTGCGTCTAAATAAACAGCGGTGGAAGGAAGAAGGTAGCAGCTGCTGTATCTAGTTTTTACAAAATGCTAGAAATTATCCTGGGTTCATTTCAAAATGAGAAAACTTGTTGAGAAAATGCTTCAAAAGATCTAAAACCTCCATCAATGTGAAGAGATTTCTCAAAAACTAAATTATACCAGCATAGTTTCTGTAATAATACGTTATTCCGTCCTGCTTCTTTAGGTTTTCCTCAGTTTGTTGATAGAATAGCAGATAGGCTGGAACCTCTTGGAATAATTCCTTGGAATATTAAAAGATTAAAGTCTCTGACAGATTAATAGAAAAGAAGTTGTCGTGAATTGTCAGGTGAATTATTGCTTTGGATTAGAAACTTGATAAGACACTAAAAATAGGGTAGGAATCAGTAAACAATTTAGAACAGTGTTGCCTCAAGGTTCTACTGTGCTACACTAAAGAAAAAAAGGTCTTAAAAAAGAAGTTGCAAACTGATAGATGGCACATGAGAAAATAGATTAGTAAATGTCAGAGAGTTTCAAGGGTGTTCTAAGATTTAATCTCAGCTGAGAAACTTTAGATTCACCAGTGTATGATAACTGGTATATTCATTGTTTATACATGTACATCCTATAAAGTGTTGTGGCAATGCATGTTTTAAATCCTACTAAATATTGTAAATATATGCTTCTACTTTTTTTTATTGGGAAGTGTGACTTCAGAGGAATATGAACATAGTTTCTTTTTTTGGGTCCAAAGTTTCTTAGTGTCATGTCAAAGCCCATGATATAAGTGAAACTGAGTATTTCTTTAATTTAAGGAAAACCTGGATTATTTTATGAGATGGTGCTATTACAATTGATTTTTTGGTGCTTTTGGTGTGGGTGTATATCTTCATCTTGTGGCTAAAGCAGTGGGCAACAAATCTTTACAAGCCTTTACAAAGCTTACCAAGCATGAAACAGATTTCACGTACCATCTGCTGTGTGAAGGACACATTAAAGTAGTTTCTCATTTCTCCAAAGCATCAGCACATTCATGCAAATCCCTATTCTCCTACCTGTACTTTTGAAAGTGATGGAGTGTACTATCTACACAGTTCATTGAATCATATTTGAACTGTGCAGTCTTGTTCACAGGGAGTCTAGATAGCTAGATAACACCTAAAATGCAGCACACTGATGTAGTCAACATTCTCATTTGCAGCAGAGGCAGTCAACTACTTAATATGGATAATTACTCTTAGAATTAATTTTATCCAAAGTCCCATTAAGGGTATAACAAAATTTTATAAAAGCAGTTAAAACTTCTGGAGAAGGGTAAACTCATGACATTCAATGCTGAATTAATAGCAGTTCCTCAAAGAATTAATCCATTATTTGCCACAGTTGAAGTTACTTTATTGAAAGACTATTTCAACAGAGAGACAAAAACCAACGAAAAAAATGAAAATGCATTAATAGTGAGTTCAGTGTCTTTTGTTCATATTACTGACTGAACAAAATCATTTAGCCTACTTAAATCGGACGTAAAGACTTTTCAACCAAATTGATTACAATAACTTTTGTACACCAGAAGAAATGTTTCTGGCAACACAGTCTGGTGGTACTTTAACATCTGTAGATTCTGGCCTTGTTGTAGGCTTTTACTTGTCTTATACTAGCAAGATGATCTCAGCTTAAAAAAGCTAACACACTGGAAGATTTCTTGACAATCAGTGTTTATTACCTTTAGTGTTAGTGCTCAAAAACCCTACAGTATTATTAATTGTCAATAGAAAAGTGGTAGTCAGCAAAATCCAAAAGTATTAAACTGTTCATCACAATCAGTAGAACACAGCAGCTATCTGGAGAGACTTTAAATGTTTAGAAACAGAATAGCAGGCAGTCTGCAATATATCACTTCTAAAACTCTGCATATCGTCCAAGTAGCACTTGAGTAGATTTTGGCACTGATTTACATGTATTGCTTATAATCTGCTTTGATATTCATGTAAGTATTCTATACAGTTATAGCATTTAAAGCAAACCGTTCCAAAAGTGTTCCTTCATGTGGATCCAGACATTTCCACTTCCATATGACAGGAAATCCAATCCTGAGCTTTGTGTCGTGGATTCTGTGCTATTAAAATATGCACTTGGAATGGGACTTTGATTCAGGGAAGCATTTTGCAGTTTGATTGCTTTACTCAGAACTTTTATTTTGGAGGAAAATAGCTCCTTGTTTAAAAGAAATAAAGAAGGTGCCTCCTGTGTAAAACTTTCTCTTTACTCACTTGCAGGGCTTTTATCTTTTCTGTTGCGTAGTGCAGTAAGTTTAAAAGAAATTAAATTCCGTATCTGGAATGCCTGGGTTTACTACAGATTGAATTGGGAAGTTTCACTGTTTGAAGAAGTTTTCTCTTTTATTCACATCTTGCAGCTCAGAGCTATCTCCATCATATGATAAAAGAAAACAACTCGGTAACAGAATGAAGCAAAAGAGGCAGATTTTTATAAGTGTTAGCTATGGGGCTTTCTTGTCCTTCAACATTGATTTTTACTAAATGCCATAGGCATAATTCTATTCATTCTTGGGAAGTGATTCCCTAAACTGCAGTATAAAACTTGGCTTATCACCTTAAAGACAATCTTAGTCATTCTGGAAATCTCATAAGGTAGTCTCATAGGAAACATTCCTTTCATTTGCTTACTTTGGTTGAGATTCTCATATCATGCTATCCAAAGACAATTTGCTTAGTTTTATTCATTCTTGCCCCTGTTCTATTCATAAGTAAGCCTTAAAAAGGCTTTGTGGTGCCTCAAATCTAACATCGTAAACTGTGTTTTAAAATAATAACGCAGAATGGGGGGTAAAAAGTTTATAACCTAGTCCAAAGTTTAAAGCAGAACCTATCTGTCCCAAATCAATGTTTTGTTGTCTGTTAACTGTGAATTAAAAGGAAAAGTCATGTTTCATTATTCCAAGATAAAACAATCCAGGAATTGCTTCAAGAGTCATGAAATCAGCTGTGTCAGATAAACGTTACATCAGGCTGTTATTTTTCAAATATATAGCACAGAATTTTAAAGAAAGAAGAATAGTATATGTTTCTGGAACGTTTAGGAAGTGAATACTGCATAATCACTGTTAACAGTATGAGTACTTAGTGACAATGTCCTGTGCTTCTGTCATTTGTCCTGCTTGAATATGGTTTTAGTGTTAGTTTATGAAGATTCGAAGTCTAAAGCTGGGAAAACACCAGAAAAATTAGAGAAATAGCAGATTAATCTCTCCTTGGCTGTGTAAACATAATTCTGTATATTGAATTGAGGGGCTGCTAATCCCTTACAATCATGTTTCTTCCAATTAAGTTGCATGGCTTTAAATACTTTCAATCACAGGAGGCTGAAGAAGCAAGTGCAATATCAGGAAGGGGAGGAGGGTGGTAATCCTAAATGAAAGTAATTTTATTAGGAGAGAAAGCAAGCAGCAAACAGAAGTTCTGAAGTGGAGAAGTTCAGAGAATAAAAGATTCTGCAAAATGCTCTGACCCCCTAGGGAAGTGAAGAAATAAAATTGGGATTTTCAGCTTGATTAAAGTTTGATTTATGAGCTGCTTTTTGTTAACAGCAGTGGAACAGGAGGAGGAGAAAAAGGATTTAACTTGTAAGGGAGAAAATTCTTTTAGAAATTGCCTTCAAGTTCATGGAGTTTAAAAAAATGACAAATGGAACTGTTTTGTAAGTACTCCCCTTCTAGCCTCCACTTTGTTCTCTACTCCCCCCCAATCCATAGTTAGTAATAGATTGTAAATAATAATGAAGTAATCTAAAAACATACCAGATGACTAATTTGATGTTTTATTGTTTTTCAAGAGTAAATAGCTTAATATTGGGGCATATCCCCTGTATTTATATTCTGCACAGTCTTACTCAGATGCCACAAAAATGCATCAAAAGATCTGGAAGGAGGTCACAAGCTTAAGGACTTTTGCACAGAGGTTATTATATGTAGGAGATCAGGAGGTCAAAAAAAAATCAAGAAGTGCTGAACCTCTGTGCAAAGAGGTGCAGTCTTTCACAAATAGAATTAAGGTAAGTAAAATATAAAATAGTAGTAGGTGGTACAGCTTTCTTCTTGCTCTGTGTATGGAAAGATTTCTTCATCCTTCTTTCATGAAGCTTTTACTCCAGTTTCACGGCTCGTTATGTGACCTGTCAGTCCACAGCAAATGGTAAAACAAATCCTCATTTGATATTGCTGTCCCTTTCTCTGCAAAACATTAGGTAAGTGACTCCTGGACCCAGCAACTTAAGGCAGGATGCTGTTTCCACAGGTCTAGTTCTCCAAAATGGAGTTATGGTGACTACCTTAGATCCAAAGAGAGAGATAATGTATTAAAGGTTACCAATTCTTTAGTGCACTGAAGGGGTAAAAGAAAATGCTGTCATGCTTTGTAAGTAATAATGGGTTCACATTGGCTTACAAATTGCAAGTTACTATTGTAGAATACCTTTTTGAAGGTAAATGTAGGAGTAAAATTGCTTTTCAGTTTGAATTGACTCAGACACTGAAAATTCTGAATTGTCATCATAAAAATTCAGGCTGCTAGTGCTTTAACAACCCTTTACCTTTCATTTTTAGGTAAAGCACCAAATCTGTGTAAAGTAATAACACACAGGAATTTTTTTTCACTGAAGCCTGTTTTTCATTAAAAGTGTTAAATGCTATGATCCATGATAAAATAGTTTTGACCACTCTGCAATTACATGAAATCTTTTATTAATTTCAATTTAACTTGAATTCTAAATAGACTCCCAAAATTAAATGCTAATAAGAATGAAGTTGTCACTGTGCTAGTTGATACAGTAATTTCATTTATAAACACTCAGATTGTGCATTTGTCAGTAAAACATACTAAGTAATACATAGTAGCTCTTGAAACCATCTGTCACCCGTCATCAGAGCTTCTTTATTTCTAAAAGTGTACCTATTCAGTCTAAGCCCAACTGTACCCAGTTTGCTAATACATACTATATCTCAGTGAAAAATGGAAAAAGTATAAATAACTGATTTTTAAATTATTTTTCTTCCCTTAAGAATATAAACCAGTATATACTGCATATATTTGTATAAAATTCTTGGATTTAATATTATGTTGGCTGTATATCAGCAGATATTAACATCGGCCCAAAAATAAGGGTATGGACATGCATGGTGTTATGCATCTGTTCAACCAGCAAACTCTCTATTTCACTGTTTCAGCAGAAATCAGTGTGAGGTATAAGTTTCCCAACTATTAGCCAAATCACGATTTTCAGTCTGGAAGTCAGTAGGCTGAAGTTTGTCTCTAATATCTGATGATGATAGGCAATAATATATCAATGCTGTTGGTATATCACAATTTTAAACATCCTCTGTTTGCTGTTCTTATGTATGTGATACTTTCAGAACACTCAACCATATGTATGTGACACCAAACCATACCAGGGGGTGGTAGGCACAGGTATAACAGCAGGATCTTTGTGCCTCCTTTACACCAGAGTGCAGAAAGAATCTGGTCTAACTCCCAACTCAACTAGCAGTGGAAATGGAGGAGATCTGGGAGTGGCTGTGTCCCCTTTGCTTTCCCCAGCTTCAAGCACCTTCCTTTTCCCATCGGTAGGGCACAGAGCAGAGCAGCTCCATGGACAAGGTGGATAGGAGGCTGACACAGGAATCTGTAAGGGAGAAGGATACTACATCCCACTGAAATGAGACCAGAAGAGGTCACTGAAATGAGACCAGAAGAGGAAAGCTGCCTCTACTGGCAAGTTTGCTGCAGCTACATCCTTGAAGAGGTTATAGCTCTGTAATGAGAAAGCAAGTTAGTGGAAAGAGGGAGAGAGAAAAGATTCGGAACATCCAAGTGGTTCACAGATATGTTATGTAGCAAATATATCAGCATGAAATTAATATTAAATGTCTGTTAAAGACATAGTATAGTGGCTGAAAAATCTCAGCAAGTACTCTCATCACAAGTGTAAAACCTAACTCCATCTCTGCAGTTTTTGCTTCGTAAGTGTGTAGACATCAGGATAAAATCGGACCCTATAAAATAAATAAGGATTGCATACCAAATGTATTTACTCTAATAGATTACCTTCTCTTCCATCAGTGCTCACATATAGTATTGGGTTGGATGCAGCAACAGTAAGTACTGGTGTATGTAGAATTACAAATGTCACTCTGTAAAGTCAGTGTCTGAGATTAGAAAGGACAATTTAGTGTCTTCTCTGTGTTGAAGGGTTGTCTTTATTACAGTATATGAAGTAGATGGCTTCTGCATGTAGAGATTTGTCCCTACAATCATTGTACCTTTAAGACTAACTTCCTGTCACTTGGCTGTTTCTAGGCTGTCTCTTTACCACTTAAAGAAGTTGGACTATCACCACATTCTTGGCTGCCACTGTCAAGCTCTTGGAAGAGGAGTGGGCTTAAGTACTGCTGATGAGTGTTATCCATAATTTACCACAAAAAGCAGAAACATTCAGGGTAAAAATTCTGCCCTCTCATATCTTTTCTGGGTGCTATTTTATTTTTAATGTACTCTTACAAAGTAGCTTTGAACTCAATTCACATAAAAGAGCCTCCAGCCATACATCTTACAAAAAGCATGTAGACCTCATTTAATCATTCTTTTTATTCCTCTGACTTGAGTGTGATCTCTGTTCCACTCTCACTGATGGAGCTGGCACTTTAACATCATCCAGATTTATTCTTGATCTAATTCAGTAGAACACACTGCAGAACAGATTTCCAAAGTGGAATAATAGCCACTTAAATACTGTTTAAGCCCACCACACACAGAGGCAACAATTTCAGTTTCTTCAAAATTATTTTACATCTTCAACAAACTTGATTATTCTTCCTCCTGCTTATTAAGGTACCATCTAGGTCGTAGCATGTCCACTGTAGGCCAGATGTAATTTTATGTGATCATTGTTACACCTTTTGTGTTGGATTTTTTTTTTTTTTTAAGCTGCTTGCCACCATGTTGAAGAATGGTTTTTGTTTTCCTCAAGCAGAAACTAGGATGGTTCTGCTTGGAACATAAGCTACTGAGTGGGGGACTTCACTTACTCATTCTCATTAACAATGAAATTTAGCTTTTTGAATCATGTAACTGTGGTTCCCGGGCCACAAAATTCTTTGGTAGTGTGAATTCTTGCACCTATTTCCATCAGATTGGAGTGGATAGATCAGCAGAAATACATTTATTGTTCAGTTTCTCAGAAATACTCTGATTACTTAGCCTACAGAAGCATAATGCTTTGAAATTTATTACTGTCTTGAAGCTTTGGGTCAGGTGGGAATTGTTACCTTTTCCCATCTACCGCTGTATGAGTAGAACTGTAGGTCAGCTGAAGTGGAGTTGGATTTAAAAGTTGGGACATCTTTTCTCATTAGCCAGTACATGAAGTTACCTCCATTGTGTGGATTCATCTGTGTGAAATAACTTCTCAAGAAATGTTTTTGTTCAGCAGCGTCCCTTTCCATTCTTCAGTAAGCAGCTTCCTAGACAGCAAATGTAAAATAAACACATTAAGGCAAAGTGTATCCCAAATAAAGAAAAAATGGTTCTCGTCCTTTAGGTGGTATTTCTTGGTGTGTTTTTTACTAGGAAGGGCAATTTTTATTATTTTTTTAAATCACTCAAAAAAAAAAAAACATGAAAGGCCTCTCCCCCAAACTTTAGCCGTGCAATAATACCTAGTTCAGTTATCCTAACATGTTGCTTCCTGAACTTGTGAAGCAGTAACGATAATAGATATCTTTATCTTACAAGAATATACTGCACAAGCTGGCCATCAAAGAAAACTCTAATACAAACCTAGAATACTCTGGCTATCAGCATTTCAGTTGGTACGTGTGGAAGAGAATCACAAATGGTCATAGAGTTCATGAATTAGCAGCAGCACTGCTGTCACAATTTTGTCATGACTATGACATGTCATTTCCTCACTGTGATTAACTGTGCTTTACCAGAAAACCATTTTTCAGTAGAACAAAATGGGAGAATTAAGTTTCCTTTATATTTCACTTAGTTCATTGTGACCGTAGACATCAGTCCATCTGATCCAAATTGGTTAAATGTTAAAGCAATTTGGCCTCTTTTCAGCTCAAATTTCTCCTTTCAGAATCTGAAGACCGTGAACTCTGTCTTACTAAAGGGTAAACTCAATTTTATTTTCTGTTATGTGAGCTAATTTGTGAGGGGTTCTCATAATGTCATGTCTTCAAGGAGATTGCAATGAGTGTCTTAAAGTTCAGGCCAAACATGTGAATTTGCTGTTCGTGTTATAGTATTAATTAGAACTAACTTAGATCTTTTCAAAATGTCCAAACTCTACAATTCAGAAAGCAGGAAGTCTCATCTACAATGATCTGAGACCTTAGACAAATTCCATCAGAAGTGTATTTAGAGTAGAAATTGGGATTCCTCTGTTGAATCTCTAGCTGTTCCATTGATTCATTATTTTTCACTTAGCCTTCAATTCTTTCTTCATTAGTGGTTGTCATATTGCTTACATTTTCATAGGGGCATGGCACCTAATTATTACATTTGGCAGACTCTGACACAGCAGAATGTATTTTGATATCTAATAAGGTATTGTGATTTGAATGAAAGCAGCTCATCCGTTCACCAGTGTTTTCATTGTGTGGTGTTGCATCCAGCTTAGCAATGAGTCCTCAAAGATAACCAGACCAATCAAATACAACACAAGTAACCTTAAACCAGATCCTAAGATACAGTTCCTTTTAATGATAATAAGACAATAATTTATATATAAAGAAACAGTGCAGTACAGGCTATCAGAATAATTAATTCTATTTAACACAACTCTGAAGAAAAGGGAATGTACAGCTCACTAAGGTTTGTTGCAGTATTACTTAAACAATTTAGACGTGGTTTCACTTGTGCTATTAGTTATGGTGAACTTTGATTCTCGATGTTTAAATTGTATGGTTCCTGTGCTGGGTTAATTCCCACGAAGGGTTTCTAGTTTGGGGTTGGTTGGTTGATTGGTTGTTGGTTTGTTTTTAATTTGCTAATGTATCCATTCTCTGGACATTCATCAAATTCTATTTTCTTAGATAACCTGTTCATCTTATGGACCATATATTTTCTTATAACTTGGTTACCTGTGAACCATCCATCAGGATATGTTTTTCCTCAGTAACAGATTAATGTTATTTTGAACCATGTCTTATTCATATTTTGCGAAGCATGGTTCAAGATTGCCTTAATATATTCTTGGTATCCAAACGTCGTTACTCTAGGGTTCCTGAATTTCTCAAGGTCCCTGAAAATTCAGGTTATGTAACAGCAAAAGAGTATATATAGGTATGCATATGCGTGTGTGTGAGATACTTTTTGAACAACTTGTTACTAACGTCTTAACATCTCATGTTAATGGTAGTTCTCAAAGATATTTTCTTTAAATAATTTGATTCTCTTCAGGCTACAGCAGTACCTGACAGTTTGATTTTTATTTTTTTTAATTAAGGCTCCCAACAACATAGAGCAAGTAAAATGCTGCAAAGACGTATTCTGTTTTGGCCAAATGGAAGGATTGAAGAGAGTTTTCAAGATAATGAACACAGATGGGTTTGCCATTATCCCTCACACAAGGAGAAAAGAAGACAGCCATTTTACGCTTTTGTATGGCTAGTTCATGCTAGATACATCTGAGTCAGTGTTTCCAATACCAATTTCAATTTAGTCCATGGCTGTGAGTGCTACGCTAACCAGAGAACATAGCTGTGATTCCCTGCAGTGTAATGATAATCACGATTTACCACAGTTGCTGGTTAATGCAGTAACCATCCCTCTGATATACCAGGTGAATCCCCCATAACTCTTTATGATGGATGCTATCTGGGTTGTTTGCTCACAGTTCACTTTATTGGTAATTTATGCTATTTTTTGTGTGACTGGGCAGCAAGCAGGAAGGCTGAATGTTTTATCGTGGCTGCTGTACCCTATGCAGTTGAACACCCTGGTGGAGGAGTGTGCCAGGGCATGGCAGGTATAGTTGGCAACAGCTCAGGTCCAGACAGGTTCATCTTAAACCTCTAATTACTTGGGCTCCACCCTGTACTTATATATTACTATTGGTGTATTTTGATGAATGGCAGTTGTCAGGCACATGATAGCAAAAATATTAATTAGATTCTTGAATATTTTCATTACTCTGGCCCTGCAATAATAAAATACTATTACCTTAGTTATTGCTTCTTTAATTGCCACTGGCTTACAGGTGAATGCACAGTAGATTTACCACTGAAGTATCACATACACATTTGCAAGCAGCCACTGGTGTTTATATGAGCTGAGTTGAACAAGTAAATCTGTAATTTTAAAATTTTAAAAAATACAAACAAGAAAAGATGAGTTTAAGGGGCTCTTCTGTTTTCTGAAAGCACTAATCACAGTGGTATTTAAATAGATAGAGGTTCTGTGCTTTCAGATATTTCAGATGCAATTTTACCAGCCCTTTGAAAATTAATCCTGTACCTTTCCATCTCCTTCCATATGTAATCTATCTATTCCTACCATGAAGATATTCTTATTTGTTTATTTAATTTCTAGATAAATATTGTATGAGAGTAGCTGGCACTGAAAACAAAAACTGCAAAACTGTGGAGAAAGAGAAGAGAAAGCTACTCCTACTCTATCTGGTTGAAGTTCGAGAATAAAGAACTAGCTTTAATCAAAAGGGTATGCTTTGGCTAACATAATAGCACAGCATTGGCTATGAGTTCTTTTCTGGGCTTTGTCAATGAAAGTCAGGAGTTCAGTGAAGTATTGTAAACTATGTCATCTGGGAATTTATAAAGGGAATATATGGCCAAGGGATTCTTCTTCAAGGCTTCAGCTGTTCAGGAATTGTTGAGTCCTATGGAATACAGATCTAAGCATATAAATGCTCATAAACTCTTAAGTTTTGTTAAAATGAACTAAAAAGTTGTTCAAGGGTAAGCTAAACTATTTTTTTCCCCTGATATTTCTGGAAGAATGGAATTAATAACAAAATAAGCTCTGTAATAATGACCATTAGGAAAGCAGAGATCAAATGGTTAAGCTGTTTTTCCATCGTTTACAAATCTCTGGCCTTCTTTTTTTATTATCTGAATCATACCTCTGCAATCCTGTAACCCACAAACAAATCCCTGCCCATGGTAAGAAAGCTGAGGAAATCTCATTCTTCTGAACATTTTTTCATTAGTTTGGATGGAGGAAAAAAGGCAATTCAGGCAAAACAAGAATAGTTCTGAATCGAACTTGTTGCTATATGCTTTCTCTCACCTGTCTTAAACTAGAAGTACATGTTTTTAAAACCAAGCTTCATTCAATTCATTACAAAATCTTCTAAAATATAATCTTTTTGTGACTATGACTGTTTCAGAAGGATGTGAGATGAGTCTGAAAAGTTAGTACAGAGAGATGTTTTAGCACCTTAGACCCTGGTTTATCCCAGCTCACTCAGGCATATGGTTGTGGACTACCAGGGATCAGTGTAGTCCTACTGCCCTCTGCACATTGGCCTTGTGTTCCTTCTATTTTTGTGTTTACTGTGATTGCTAGGTTGGTTGGTTTGTTTTCAAGCAATTCTTTTATTTTTAAGTATCTGTTCTACTTAAATCTACCTCTGTTTTAAATCTACTTTGCTTTTAGCATTCACAGTCCAATTTATTTTGTATTACGTGACCTGGTAGCCTCACTTCTGCCTATAAATAACATAAAACAGAATCCAAGCTTTAAGTCTGCTTCCTGGCAGTTATTCACTAACATTGACGGTAATGTAATTAATTACTCAGTTTCTTAAGAGAGTTGTAATACTGGATATCTTGATACAGCTGAAATGGAAAAGCAATATTTGATTTTCTGTTGTTATTGCTGGATTTCGATATAAAAAAAGCCATACTACAATTACTTATACTATTAAGCCATGGCTAAGGGGTGATTGCAGATCTGTGGATTTACAGATAGCAATCCTTTTATCACTCAGTTGTATGTTTTATGAGCATAGGATTTATCCGTTGTGATAGTTGCTATCGTATCCACATGTGTACCAGGAAGATTGTAAGGGAAGTGTGATTTATGCTAACAACAAACTGAAGTAAAAAAAAAAGTGATCAGAGGTGAGTGGTAAATTTTTAGTTGTGTTCCTCAAAAATAGAAACCTCTTTCTTTTGGTGTAAGGCTAAAATTCTGATTCCCCCCCAGGATAATGCTAACATGGAGATACGCTAATAATTTGGGCATGGGTCCTGAGGTGGTACTGTTTAATACAGCCTGCTCTTCTTTCTGTTACCTGGCTCCAGAATGCTCTCCTCGATCTTTGAATCTATAGCAAATGCCACAGTGACTCAAGGTAAAATTGAACTGCATGAACGGGAGATGCAGGTTTACTAATACCTATTCTAAGAAATAAAGCAAAATATTTGTTTTATTGGAGTGGCCATTGACCCAGTGTTTACAGATTACACCTTTTTATTTCCATCTCATCCCTTTGGCTGAACTGGTAACAAATCGGCGTGTTTGGTTCCTTGAAGTAAGGATGGGGAGACCTGGCCCTTTTCTCCAGCTGAAGAGAGGCAGCAGTAAGAGCTCTGAGCTCCAGGCTGTTCTTTGCTGGACGAAGTGTGGCTGGGCCACCCAGGCATGTGGCAACGGGGTGAGATCAAATCCGGGTGCGTGGGACTGTGCAGGGTGACAGAGCCAGAAGGAGGGCAGAGCTACGTCCCTGTATTAAATAATGAGCTTTTCTTCATTAAGTTTGAATTTTATTTTCTTTCCAATTAGGAGAGGTGACCACTTAATTCCACCTAATTAGAGGGTTTTTTAGATCTGTCCTCCATTAGGGGCACTATACATGCAAGATCAGCATCTTACCTTTGCCGTAAACTCTAATGGATTAATCATTTATGTTGTACAGTTTAATTACTTCAGTTCAACACTTATTTACTTTTGACTTCTAATTGACTTTATGAATGTCATTATTTGTATTGTATGACTCCTTAAGGAGAAACTGATGATACTGTGATTTTTTTCAGTAACAGTAACAAAATACCTACAGGAAACATTTTTCAAATAGAGTATTATCTGGGTAAATTTGTTTACTAAGAGATTATAATTCGGAGAACTTAAACATTTTTAAATGTAGGCCAAAAGCTTTTATACTTACAATTTTGTAATTTCTCTGAATTGCTGATGCTCGGTTCTATTTAGTAGTTTCCCCCTTTTGTTTTTGTGCTACTTGATCAGGATCTTAGCTTTCTGAGAATCTGGAAAGACTTTCTTTTTGAAAAGAAGCTTTTATCTGTGTGGATTGAGATAAAAAGCTTCAAAACATGAATCCTGAAGATGCAGTAATCATAAATGTACAGGTGATTGCAGCTTTTTAAAATGTTCTCTAAATGTGAAATTTTGCTTGATCTTTGAATTTGACTTTCTGAAAGTCATCTGATTGGTTAGGTTTAAGAGACATGACAATTCTTGTGTGTCATTGGATGTCTTTAGTGCCAAAACATAGCAAATATAGTGTAAAAACGCACTTTCCACAAAAACGAAAGAGGAGCAGATGTCAGCTTCTTCTGTTAACCGTGCGTATTCTTCTCTAAGGACCTTGAGATATAGGTTGCTAATTCTCTGTCTAGTATAACCCTGACCAGATGAGAAATGAGGGAGTACCTGAAATTTTTCTTCTTCTTCACTTCCTCGTGCTTTGTTGGGGAGCCAAGGTTTGTCCTGTACCTGGCTTTTAACCGATTGCACAAAAAGGTTTGAGTAAGTTCTGTATGCTATGCTGAAATCTGCCAGCTAGGCAAGGAAATGTGACCTTTTAGAATACTGCTTACAATAATAATCTCCATAGTTGACTGTACAAGTAACATAAAATAGTGTTTTAATTATTCTTGCTGTGATTTGATTGTCTTTTACATGGGATTTTGTTTTCCCTCTGGATTCCTACGTGTTTTTTAGTGGAATGGTGAAACATGAAGCCTCTGGCCATAGCTAAAATATTCCCTATATATTTTGCAAAACAGTTTATAGTTTCTGGATACATGGTATTCTAGTGATGCAAAGTTTATTATTTTGTCTCTAATAAATACTTTATTAATCTGTCAGTAATGAATGAATTATGTATATCCTTTTCTTTCTTTAACTTTCTATCATTAGTTGTAAAGTGGAAGGTTTTTTCTTTTATTCATTTCTTTCCTACCTAGAACCATTTTCTCCTTCGCTTTAACATTTAGCCAATTTATGCAGTGACCATCTCCTATCTTGAAGAGCAAGAGTCTTCTACTTAAAATATAAGAAATATTTATTGGCACAGAGCTTTGTTTCATATAGAGAATGTTTTCTTGAGAGAGTAATTGTTTTAGGTTTTTGGGGTTTTTTTCCCTGCTTACCAAAGGAGCTTATCAAGTACTTTTACAGAATCCTTAATATTTTTGGGTTTCTTTCCTGAATGTTAATAAATGCTACAGTCTGGAAGAGAACTGATTTCTAAGTTATCTCTCTTTCTTGAAATAAAAAAAAAAAAGCCTTTCACAAATTGTGGGTTATAACTGTTTTCAGAAAAAAACGCTCTATATTGTTGAGTCCTGTAAACAAGATGATCAACGTGCCTGCAAACTATATTGGTTCAAAGGCAGGCAAGTCTCCTTGGCCCTTTAAAGAACAAATCAGCTTAGAACAACATCTAGAGTTGTAGGTCAAATTTGTTGGGCTGTAGAATGAGAAAATATTTTAAAGGCTGATGTGCTGATGGTCTGTCAATATTAGGACTAAAGTTGAAATCAGGTAGACAAAATCTAGTGGGCATTTGTCTAATTAGATTTGACCTTTATTAAAGCAGAGCTCTCTGAATTAAATTAGTTACTGCTTATCTGGTACTACCTTTCTTTATATCTGAGAATTTGGCATATCTCATCTAGGATGATAATTCTATCCTTCTGTCTTTTCCTCCGAGACACTTTTCATTTAATAATGACTTCCTTCATTGTTTTTAAATTTAGGACAGAGCCCTCTTTTTTTCAGGTTATCTTTTGATTTCTACACTGAAATATTTAAATACTGCTTTCAGAGAGGTGGGTACTTTAAGTAGAATCAAATCTATTGCCTTCAAACAGAAGAATAAAGTACTCTGCTTGAGTAGCAAAGTAGCATGTGAATATTGAACTTCTCTCTATTTCAAAAGATTTTTGAAAGTAATCTCTAGCATTTAGCATCCTCCTATTCTAAACCTAAACCTCTCATTTCGGGAGGTCTATGCTGCCACTAGTTTAGATTTCTTCAAGTGAGCACAGGTGCTACCCTACAGCCTGAATGAGAAGCAAAGTCATGGTCAGAAAAAGAGAATGAAAATGTAGCCCATGCTCGGGTTCCCAAAAGGCTCGTTTTCACCATTGCTAGCCATTTGGCTAGCTGTTAATCACATTAACCAGCATGTGCTTGCTGATTTCAGTGACATCTGTCATGGCATTATGGTTATTTTGGATCACCTGGGAGATGTGTAGTTCTCCATAGTATCTGCATGGGCAGCTGTTCAGACCTTAGCGAATACCAACTTCAAATGCATCAGAGCTTTTTGGTAATGTCACATAGTAGGCTGTAGCCGTACTCTGGAAGCCATTCTGTTGTGTTTAGTGTTTCATGTCCAAAGCATGTCCCTTCTATCTGTTGTTCTTCTCATTCTTTGGGTTAATAATTTCTCCTTGTTTTAATCAAGGTGGTTCTATCTGAGTTTGTCTTGAGTTGCCGGCCACCCAAAGTTTTAACAATTTTAGGCTCAGCTTTGAAGAAACTTGAGGAAATGCAAAGTTACTGTTGTTACTGTGAGCTCAAACTGCCAAGATGCCGTGATAAACTGTTAAGGAAATGAATATACAAGGGTAGAAAGGATTACAGATAGAGATAGAAGGATTAGGCTGTGAACTAGCAGTAAAAATGTTGCTTCAGGCTTTTGTTTATTATTTGGAGAAATTCTATTTAAATGCAGATGAGATTTTCTACCTAGAAGTACAACTTATTCTTTGTTTAGGAACTCTACAAAGAAGAATGAATACAGAGTGGTTTTGTTTTCATTTCTTCATGAACTTTGACAATCATGTTGCTTATCCTGTTATCTGGATTAGGTATGCAAGCTGTGGATATAGGAGTTTTAACAGTTTGTTTAGAGACCCTAGTTTAATTAATCAGTGTAAGATTACCAAATTGCCATGGGATGAAAAACTGTGTCTGAGAAGTTGTAATTGGCTACTGACTAAACAGAAAGGCCTAGCTCCGCATAGGGTATTTGGGGAGGGAGGGAGGGAGGGAGGGCAAAAGTAGGGGAGAGAGAGGGAAAGAAGAAGAAACAAGCAATAAATTAGATAAATATTGAATCTTCTGTGAACTGAAATATTTTCATTCAGTTTACAACTTAACTTTTCTGTATTGCTGTACATTCTGTAATCAATCACCTCTTAAAATGCCATTTCATCTTCCCTAGAAACAAAAAAAGAAATTAAAACAATTCTTTAACAAGTCTGCTGGGTTTATGAAAATTAGTCTGAAAAGTATTCACTTTAAATAGACTCACAAATACTCAAAAATTTTTCTCTTGCATATTGCAGGCTTACTTACCATAACAATATCAGTAAAATGTAGCTAAGGGAAACATCCCAATCACTTCCTATGGGTTTATTTTTATTCCTTTATCCATTCTTCTTGCATCTTGTAACTAGCATCTCCAGCAATGCTTACTGATCTTCTCAAATTTATGATAACATGATGTACATACCTAAAACAACTTTTAGTTAATCATCTCAAGCTGTCTGTAATAATAATAAAAAAAAAATGCCAAATTCAAAACACTGATTTCAAGGGATTTTTTTGTTTGTTTCACCTTTTTCTTCTTCTATCCCAATATAATTTATGAGTTTTTCACCATGTTTTATGACAGAAGTTCCATGCAATGATTGGCATGAACTGTCACTGGGATTCATGTAAAGAAGCGCTTGAATTCAAATATGTTTCAGGATCTGAGATTTTGACCCAATTTTAGAAAAGTATAAGAGTAGTTTGAATTCTTTGGATATAAAGATGATTTTTGTTGTTTTTTGTCTAATATGTGAGAAGAAGGTCACACTTGGCTGACTGGAAACCAAGTATGTTCTCTAAGAACATCTACTTCACTAGCCACTTAGCATGATCAGTAATTTTGTATTGATCATTTAGCATGGAAATAATATGCTAATGTAATAGATTTAATGTGGTGTTATGGTAATGGCGTACCATTTAGCAAGGTAATATTTTAGTATTATCAGATTCATAAAGGCTTGTCTGTTGAAAATATAATGAAGTTTTCTCAGTGTATTACCTAGCTTTGTTATGAAGTGTAAGAAAAAGATCAAGCCTTTGCTTAAAGGAAGTTGATGAAACTTTTTGCCTCATACTAGGTACATTTTAGGTGTCCTCTGGTTTTTTGTTCCTCTCTTTATTTCTTTTCTTTTTGATGAACAAGCTAAAGCAGTAACTAATACAAAGGAAGATGATTCTTCAGGAGATGAAGAACTCTAGGCCAATGATTTACAGGAAGTAACACATTCTTAAGAGCTCACACAATCCTATTCAAGGTTTTAGGGCCATTTAAAAATCTAAATTTAATCAATGCTTTTCTGTGCCTCCTCCTCAGCAAGCCAAATGTTTCCCTTTATCCACTTTTGGTAATACGACGAGCTGTGTATTCAGTTAAGTCAGAAAAAACAGATCTGTAATGAACAATGCATGACTGGTGAGTGACAGAAAATGGTATATATTTCAGAGAAGAAAGTAATGAATCACATGGTTAGCAGTATATGAACATACCAAGTTCCGATATCATACAGGGTCAATGGACAGGTGAAAGGCAGTTATTAGAACAGCTTATTTTTTCTTTAATGTATCATATCACAGTTGTTTGTACTCTTAGGCTACATTAGACATTTACATTCTGTTTCAAGAGTTTCTTGTAACAGTCTATTATTTGAATGGAATACAGCAACTATTATCTTTAATTTGAATATATACTTGAAACTATGTGCTCCGGGCAATTTTATTTTTTTTTTTTTAATACTTATTTTCTCTTTTTGGCATGTCTACATGTGTGCATTACCATTTCAGGCTAGTTGGCAGGACCAACAAAGTTATGAGCCCTAACTTTAGCTGTGTTTAAGTTATGAAGATTTTTGTAACAGTTTTTTTTGCTGGAGGAAGAGAGAAACTTACATTCAGGATGCTCACTGCGAACCCATGGAATTTCTGAAGCCCAACTGTATCTAAAAATCTTTGGACAAATGGCCTTTCTAGTGGGTACTTAAGGCTCAAATTAGAAAATTTAGTTTTCTGAACAGACCTCTCGTGTGGCCAGTGAATTGTCGTTTGTGAAGATGAAACCTTGTAATGAAAAGTCTGGCGTTAAAACCTGACAGACCAGAACTCTTTTAGAGTAGATCTTGCTTTCCCCAATTTACTTTTTTCTTTCACAAAAGGAAAGAGAGTCATATCTGCTATTTTTCTTCTTTTCTTTGGATTACAAGAATATGACTGTTCAGTTCAGATCTTTCATTCTTCAAGTTGATGTAAGTATAGGGGCCAAATGTGAAGCTCTTTTCTTACGTGATGAGTTAGATAGCCCTTCCTCTCCCTTCTTCTTTGTAGCTGTCCTCAAGCCCATTTACACACTCTGTTACAGAATTATATTGATATAGTTTATACTAACATGAAATGGCAAGCTCTAGCCTATTTTTATATGCTTCTTCGTTCCTCTGTATCTGTAACATAGTCTTTCTGGCAAAAAGGGGTGCAAGCTTATTCAAGGAAATTTGAGTGTTACATTGCAGTAACATGGATGTAGCTTAAAGGCTTCCATACAGTCACAGAAAAGCTGCACAGTTGCTACCCCGAGTTCCCTGTTGCTGTAACCATAATGGTAGTTATGCCTGAGCTGACGTGGGTATAACTAATTGAGCTGAACATCTTGTGCTGACTGCATAATAGACCTCTGTGTTACTGTACATAGCTTTACATAGCCCTTCTGAATTAATTCTTAACTTTCTGCCATCTGTATGATAACAATTTGTAAGATTTACTTTTCCACAGATGATGATTGTATTGGAACTAGAAAGAGAGAGCAGACTTCCTGCTATCAAAAGTATTTTATAGTTTCTTCTGCATATGTCTCCTTCCCTTCTCTTCATTATCTGTCTTTGTATTTGGCTTGTTCCCTAAGGAAATAAGTATTTAACTTCACTGCATAGAAACTGTAGCCTGTCTATATTGGTTAGGAACGAAAGGTTACAACCCATGTCAGAAATGTACAGGAAAAAAAAATCTTCAAAATAAAATACTCGTCAGTTTGAGATAATAACACAATAGTTCTGAGAAATATCGATGTGTGTGTCTATTTTTAATTACATATGGCCATATCTACTTTTAATTTACATACAAAAACATAGAGATTTTACAGTGGGAATAGGTGTAACTATAGTCCAATCTATTTTACCAAAGAATTAGAATTTATTTCCAAGAAGCACTTTGAGGAATTTTTAGAAATTGGTTTACGGTGTAAAATTTTATTAAATTAGAGTTAATGATAAACTTTAAGATATGTCTTTTGGAAAGATTTGATACCATATCAAATCATCAAAACACATATAATCGTGGGATTTTTAGTGGTTTATTAAAATAATGAGCTCTTCATCACAGGAGTACTATTTAAAGTATATATATGGTTTTCTGATGTTGTAGTTGGTTAGATTTACTAATGACAGTGAAAGATAAATCATTAATATGTCTAATTTTTGTTGTAAATTTCAAAATGTACAACACATCTCTGTGGTGGAGAGAGAAAAACGAATTTTTGCTAGTATGTTGTGCCCTTCAGATTTCTTTATGTGCTAAGGGCATCGTTCACTACTCCAACAGGTACACTTTGAAAGCTTAGTAAAATATCAAATGCTCAAGTGTGCAAAAGTCTGGTTTAAGGTATATCAAGTTGGGCACACAGAAATAATGGAGACTGCATGATTTTGTGTAATTTCTTTATGCCTTAGTTTCCCAGATGCAAATGGCCTCAATAAAGCAAATAATGCAGGTTGGATATTATTCATGTTCATGAAGCTTTTGATTGTGCTGTGAAGACAACAAAAAACTACACAAGGAAATTAATAAATCTGCATTCAATACAAGGCTTTGAAAGTATTAATTAAAAAGGTGTACGGCCACATGCTGATTAGAGTAGATAAATAGAAATATTGAATAACTACTTACTTTCTGAATTGGGCCCAAGGGTCCTATGAGAAAAATAGTATATGATAATTTAATTAAAGTTTGCATCAAAACACATTTACACAAGGGAGCTGAATTAATATTGCAGAATTTGCACTTCCTAACTTTTCAGTGCTTCACTGGGAAATGTTAACTCTTTTTTAATATAGTAGTTCTTCAGTGTAACATAATGTACTGATCAGACACTTGGCATATTCACCTCACTGAATTTCTTAGATTCGAGGCATTAATATAATAAAGTGAGTATAGATCTTGAATTGGGAACACCAAATGATGATAGCAGTGCACTTGGAAGCACAATTCGATTGAGTTCTGGAATATGATAGAAGGAAGGGGGGAAAGGGAGCTGGGATGTATGTTCTGATTGAGTCAGCCAGATAAACCTACATATTCACACATATTTAAGCACTGATATTTATGATTATTTATGTTTATAGTCATACTTAAGATCCTCTGTAAAATATCTAGGCAGAGCTTGGTGAGTTTTGTATTTCTTGGGCAGGTCTGGAATACTCAGTGTTGGGTTTTTTTCCTTCCCCCTTCCCTGGGGGAATTTAGTTACTCAAGTCCTGAAGCTATATAATTACTCAGTGTAACACGACAAGGAGCAGGCAAATGGCTCTGGTATGTACAGAATTAGAATAGGAGTATATGAAGTGATGGATAAATGGAGTAACAGTCCCTTGGGGAGGTGGCCATGTCCAGTACACAGCTGCTTTAAGTATAGGCGAGAGGAAGTTCTCCCTGTGCTGCAGCTGGGGATAAAACAATAACTGGGTGAAACAATAACAGCTAGAATACTGACTATAATGTGGTAATTAATCAAGTGTTTCTAGGCTTTAAAATAAATCTCCACAACCCATATTACAGTGGTACCACATTCATGACAGTATCACAATGCTCTCCGATTCTACTGTGTAATGGACTTAAAAGGGCAAGAAAAATTTGATTTTTTTTTTCCATTGTAATAGCATCTGAAACATGTTATAAATGCTGTTATATCCAGCTGTTCCTGGAATTCCCATAATTTATAGATACTTAGAAAGTGTGTTATAATACTTAAAGTAGTAGATTACCCAAAATCTATTAATTACTGTTATATAAGGGATAATTACAACAAATTGTAAATAAAAGAAATTAGTGTTACATTATGCAGCATGATTATGAAACCCTTTGCTTCATGGGTCTGCTGATTAACAGTTTGTGACCCTCTGAGAATCAGTACCATTTCTGTACAGCTTTGAATGTCACTGTCACTCCTTGTACTTGTGTGATGGTGTCCCTCCGCATCTCTGGGCTCTGTGGTATGCAAATGATGGTGAGCAGAGCCTTAATGATTACTTCTGCCTCAAGGCAGCAGAGAGGGTGAGAGAAAGGACCTGTGAGTGTGAAAATAAAAAAGAGTCAGTGTCAGGAACCTACGTATTTGGGGAGTTAGGCTCTGGGGTTTTTTTGTTTGTTTGTTTTCCCGTTGAGACTTTAATGTCCTTTTCTACTGAAGTTCTGCAGTCATTAGGATTTCATCTCCCGGCATTCAAACAGCCCAGTTGGTGGGAGGCTTTTTCCCAGCCATGATAAATTATTCTCTGTCAGAATCCAAATCTGCCCTTTCAAGTCTGATCAGTTTTGTTTAATTTATTCTGTTAACATGAGCTTGAATAGAAGCAATAGATGGTAATAAATTAAGCATATTAATGACGTCTCTAGGAGACTATGGATGAATTAAGGAATAAATAGATGAAATAGGTTCAATAACAGGCTGGTGAACACTTAGTCAGCAATTGACTGGTAGCTTTTCATTTGGGTTCTTTTATATCCTATGGTTAATTAAAAACCATAGAAAGATTTTACAGCAACCTTTTGGAATACAGGCTAAGCTTGAGCTCCTGCTGTCCATACTTGCTGTAGAAAAACCAATCATCAAGTGTGCTCCGCCGAAGACTAAGAAACATCAGCTTCAGAAATTCAGGTTTGTACCATCTTAAAAAGAAATCTTTGTGCCAAACATGGTGAGAGCTTTCTATGTGCATCTGCCAGAGCAGCACTTACCCCAGACATAAAATATGTTTTCTGTAAAGCTTGTGAAAAAATAAACATAAATTATGTTCTTTTTTGGATCTGTTCTTATAAACTAGAAGTTCAGGTACTATATGAACTTCCATTCCTAACAAGAACTGTTTTGATTTCATCTTACTTAGTTAACTTTAATGTATGCCTGCTATGTCCAGGATTTCCAAGCTAGTTTGAAACTTAGACTTTCCAAAGAGCTGGATGCTAAGCTTCAGTGACTTTGTAAGAACTGTTTCTTAAATCTGTTTCTAAGGGATCCTCTGTCATATGCAATAGAGAAATGGTTGATTGAGGCTTACATACTAAAGAAAGTGATAAGTTCCTTGACAAATCTGATGCTAGTGTTGAACCTCATTTAATAATATATGGTAGGCTTTTGTTAGCCTAGGTATATTCATGCCAAAGCTTATCAAACAGGAGCGAACATTACTTTTTTGCAAAGACAATTATGGTCTATTAAATGTTTAAAACCACAAATTATTGTTTTATGCTAGGACATCTTGTTATTCAAATAGGGCTGAGTCAAAACACCTACTCTGAAATTTGAAGCTCGACAAATATATCTCTCTTCAGAATCCTCAGTATAGGCACACGTAGACAGTGTGTGGTTATAAGAAGATGTTTATATGAAGTTTATAAAAGCATGCTTTAAAGATCAATCAATTTTTTATTCCTATTTTAAAACACTTCTATCTTTGAAGTAATGGAATTTAATTTCCTGAACAATTGTATACCTCATGAAGTTTAACTTTATACCCCCACAGTTTTATATTTGTTGTGCTCAGAATAGTTTCTTAAAATAGATTAATAATAATACATACACTACCCTGTTTTCAAGCATCATCGTAATCCTCACAGTTGCAGTCACAGAACCTGTCCTGACAGCTATTGAAATGGGCTGAAAAGATTACTGTCGGCAATTGCTTACTCCCATTCGCTTGGCCGATATTACTGACCCTAAAATCTTCCAGAATAATCCCAGCTATGACTGTTCCCTAACACTGTCTTTCTAAAATTACATATGCTGTGAGAAATCCTGTTCTGTAAAGCATTGTGTCAAATGTTGATCTGGCCTAAATTATTCCCATCATGTGTCAATTGTCCAGGTGCTGAGAGAATCATCTGGTTTCGAGAAGGAAACCACAATTTTACTAATACTACTAGCTAAAATCAGAATATTTTTATATTTTAATTGAAAATTACTTAGGAGAACAGAAAAGAATATTGAAGAAAATCTGAAAGTCGCTGTTGGAGGTTGTTCAAGGGAAACTGAGAATTAGAACTAAATAGTGTCTTTTCTGAGAGGGTTTTGGGTTTTTTTCTTTCAGCAAAGGAAAATCCATATATATATATATATTCCTATGCTGTCAGCAAAACTCCTTCTTACCAAAACCTTCTAAATAGTTGCAAAAGGCTTATTTGAAGCGATACAAGAAAATTATAATCAAACAGCAAAACTTCAGTGGAGGAACTGGTCACAACTGAATATTTAAAGAGATGATAACTGTGAAAGTATTACTCCATCAGAATGATGGCCAAATTTCTGAAGGTGCTAGCAATGCCTATAAAGGCCCAATTAGGAAGCCATAGCCATCACAATAAGTAGTTTTGAACTCATAGGTAAATGATGGAAACTCTAGTTAGGTGTCCTTTTTCTTCTTTCAAATGTCTGTTCTGAATGAGGCTCTGAGTTACTCTGCAAAGATTGCTCCAAATCACTCAGAGCCACACTTCTATGCCTGACTGGAGCACAATGAAGTTTGGATTATGCTGTTTTAAATTATCACCCATTTGAAGTAATTTTCTTTATAAAACAAGATTAAAATGACTGTAATTCAAAACATTTTACCTCAAATTGATGTGAAAATTGTAGTGTTCATATTATTTCCATTTTTCAATTTGACAAAACATTTCACTCCATGTATAAGCTTTTCTGTGTTGTCACTATCTTAAGAGTGAAAATATGCGTTTTACTCTGTGCATTTTATTCTTTCCTGATGTGTCTTATTTCTTAACACTACTTATTTAACTTTTATAAAGCATGTCTTTATGTAGTCTATTGTGGTACCTGGGGAAAATATAAACAGATTCAGGAGGTTTGCTTACCTCCTTTCTACCCCACACAGTAACAGTTTATAACTTCATATTGTTAAATTTGTTCTCTAGTCTTTCTACATGCCTGATGGTTAGATAAGTGCTGATGATAAAGCAAAGCAAAGAAGATTTTGAAGTGCTAGCTTGATAGAGTTGAAACTCAGATTATGGTGACTTTTGTTTACATGAAACTTCCTTTCATTTGTTTTCATGCTAATACCTTAGGCAAAATTTCTCTCCATATTTTTTCCTCAAGGTTTCATGACTCCTGAATAAATNAGGGGAGAAATGACCTCCCTCGACCTACTGGCCACCCTCTTCCCTATGCAGCCCAGGATTCCATTGGCCTTCCTGGCGACAAGGACCCATTGCTGGCTCATGGATAACTTACTATCTACCAGGACCCCCAGATCCTTCTCCTCAGAACTGCTCTCCAGCAGGTCCACCCCTAGCCTATATTGGTGCCTTGCATTCTTCCTCCCCAGGTGCAGGACCCTACACTTGCTGTTGTTAAATTTCATTAGGTTCTTCTCTGTCCAGCACTCCAGCCTGTCCAGGTCACGCTGGATGGCAGCACGGCCCTCTGGAGTGTCAGCCACCCCTCCTGTTTGGTATTATCAGCGAACTTGCTGCGGATATACTCTGTCCCCTCGTCCAGGTCATTGATGAATATGTTGAACAAGATCAGGCCGAGTATTGATCCCTGGGGGACACCACTGGTTACAGGCCTCCAACTTGACACAGCTCCATTAATCACAACCCTTAGAGAAATTTAGAGAAAGAATAGTTTTTTCTCTTCCTCAGAAGTTTATTTCATAGAAAGGCAGTTATATCAGTAGGTTTTTTTAAAAAAATCCAGTAAATTCTGAGTTACTTGAGTTCCCTATGAATAAGGGTATTTGTTTCATCTAACATAGAGTGTTTCTTACAGGCTTCTTGTAGTAGCGAAGTATAGAACAATACTAAAAAGCACTGGAAAATTAAGCAACCTGCAGAAGTCCATATCTATGTTACTGCCAGTGAGAATTACAACTGTAAAGTTCGTGGCCTAAAAATACCAATATACGAATATCCTTATTTTTAAGTTATACTGTATTCAATCTTAAATACAACAAAATGCCAAACCCTATCACTTAATGTAATAGAAATACATACATGAGCTATCAGACCCTCAGACTCTGGGAAAGAGCTGGTTTGCGTGCTAAATCTGCAAAGGATAATTCATTCCTTACTAGGGGGTATGATTTCACAAGCTGAAAGCTTTAACTAGTACATATGTATAGGACAGATTTAAAGTGATTATGGAAATGTCACCGCAGGACAATAGGTTATTAGTAGTCCCTCATATGTTGTATGCTGTCCCCTTATGTTTGCTGATAATTAAGAAGCAGATTGGGATGTCATGGTAAGAATGAGTGCAAAATGTCCCTTTTATCATTTGCAATAAATATGAAATAGTGGTCTTTCTGTATCCTTCAGTGATTGTTCTATTTGCGTTGGTGACAAATGACATCTTTCTCCTTGTAATGTGCCTGCAGGGTTAAATGACTTTATTATTATTAATGAGTCATTGCTCCAGCTGCCCAGAAATAGAGGGAGTAGGAAACACAAGAGGTTTAGACCTAAGTAATTACAAATGTAATTATTACCTTTCAAATTTCATTTTTACAGCAATCACAAAGTTGTTAATCAAACGTGGCCCTTTTCATGTATTCACACTTTTTGGGGTCTTTGTCTAAGGGATGAGTAGCTACGTGGTTCCACTGAGGGTATTCTGTGGCAGACTGACAAAGTGGTAGCGACAGAAACCTGCTGTGAAAAATTGGTTAGAAAATGTTGTCTAATCATCAAGGAGTCTGTGGTTCAGAGGGTTTTCCAAGAGAAAAACCCACCTGAGCTGCAGCCATATGGAGGAGAGTGTCCTCTTGGGGAGGACACAAGCTGCAGGAGGGGAATCCTTTTGTCCCGTGGAGATACGAAATGTCAAAGTTTTACTCCTCCAGTCCGTCCTTCTGCAAGGTTGTAGATTGTCATTAAGGAATCTAACAAGCACAACAGAACCAACATGCTACCGGACCCTTTAGGGGAATTAAAAAGTGTGCCCTCTTGGCCTTGCAATAGTTATCCTAATTACTCATAATTCTGGATTTTCAAGTTTTTAGGTGGAGCACAAGGCTTGTTCTTCTGTAGTAATGGTAAGGGAGTCACGGGGAATTTAGAAAAGGGGAATGGTTGTGGATTGTGTTAGACCATGTTGCCGTGAAATGTGAGCAGTGTTGTTTTTCAGAATCATAATCTAAACTTGAAATTTATTGTGAAATGGAAAATCTGAGGAAAAGCTTTGGAGAAATGAGAACATTTCCTTTCAATTAATGTTATTTCTGCATAATGTTGAAATATTAAGGATCCTCATATTTTAAAAATCTAAATGAAAATAAAATGAATAGAAAAAATGGAAACTATTAGTTTTTGCACTTTATACCCCAGAATGTCATTTGAAACAACACTGTCACTAAACCATTGAACTTTGAAACTACATTTTTGATGGAGTCAGTGAGCTTTACTTATATATTCAACTGGAATAAATAGATTTAATATTATTGATAGTCCACTCAAATAAGCATAGTGAGTTACTTAGATATCATCACAGGTGAATGTTATAAAAATGTTTAGAAGGATTTGCAAAATAAATAAAGTCAGGGTATTCATAATAAAAACAAATCATTTTTTGTTTATATTCTAATAAAGAAAAATGCTTTTTTTTTTTTTTTTCCTTTTCATGAAATGCAATTGTAGTCACAGCATGAAACCCATAGAATATTTTTAGGATGTTGTAGGTTTATTTTGTTTGCTGCTGTAGTGGCCTTCGACTTCAAATTTCTGTTTGTGTATATCTAATGAAAGCACAATTTCAAAACATCTTTTATTGTCTACCTCTTAAGTTATCACAGGAAGGATATGTTTACTAGCTTACTTAGCATTTGGGTGTTTTATGGTTTCCTTTTAAAAATTAACATTTCATTAAAGTGTCTGAACCATGAACAATTGCCCACAGTTGTTCAATTACTTAATTTAAAAGAATTTCTTAGTATTCTACTTTAGATCAAACTTTTGTTTATTTTTACTCTAAAGTCAACAAAAGAAAGCAGAGCCCAATTTCACATGTAGATACATCAAGAAACTTACTGAAGTGAATGAAGGGTGTAAATACAGATATTTGAAGCAGAATTGTAGGTCTTTTATCCCACGCCTGTCCCTTGAAGGAGTTGCCATATGTGACGTATCTCAAACATAACTGAAAATGAAATTCTGCTCATCCCCTTCTTCATCACCCTGCCTGTATTCTGCGTTCTGCTGAGGATGACTCACCCGATCCACTTATTGTCACAAGTGTTAGAATTAGTTCTTAGAGTAGTATGAGAGGATACTAATATTTTCATGTAGGTCTGCTATCAAGAGTAAATGGTACTGACCTTATTCCACCTAGAAATTCTGTTCCCTTCTTATCTTTTTGAAGTTCATCCTTTTTCCTATCTCCAAGACCAGATCTTTGTTCTCTAGCCAGAGAATCACAAAAGGTAATTGATTTTTTGATTACAACATCCACAGCCCAAGCTTAAGAACTGTATTTTCTGCTGTTTCCACAGCAAATGAGTTATGTAGATTCAGTGATTATTACTTCTCTTTATGAATCTTCACCCTTTCAAGGTATTCAGTAATTTATAGTCAAATCAATAAACTACCTCTCCTTCACACACAGAATTTTATTTAAAACTTAAAAACTGGGTATAATACTATGTTTTGTAGACTTACAGTGTAGATATTGTAAGCAGGAATTTTCTTCTTTTTAGAACTTAGTATGTATATATTCGAATGCAAGTGTGAATGAAACTGAACATCTTTAGCTAGGTTTGAAGAAGAGAGAGAACAGATGTTAAGAATTATCAGAAATTACTGCAAAGTTAATTTCTTTTTCTAAGGATTAGCTATACAAAGCTGCATCTTGGAGGCTGCTTATTTTGTAGTTTCAGACAAACAACCTTTCTGTACAGAAAACCCCTCAAGCTCTTTGTATTGTTTTAACGTATTTTTTTCCTGCTTTTATGGGGAAAGTATAGTATTGACCATATTTCCATGATATAATATATTTTCTTACTTTGCTTTATCCCTTTAACATGTTCAGTGCCTCTTAAAATAATATTGATACACTCCTAAATTCCCCAGCAAACTCACATGCAAAAGATTCTCCTCAATGTTGAATTAAATGAAAGGATATATGATGTTGAACTGACTCTGGATTAAATAAATAAATGAATTTAAGCAAATATGCATCAGTTTAATTGGTGGTAATGGATCCTCACATACATTCTTAATGAGGTATTTGAATAATGATTTGATCACTAAGAGGAGATATAAATGGTATTTCAGAGGGTACAGAATTACCTTGTATTGGTTAAGTGATTTTTCTGTCAATTAGCCCCCATTCTGTTTTGACATGTTTGACTAGATCACTTTTTTGAGTTAAAAAATATGCCTGCATTATGATAATGAGAAAATATGTAATCAGGTATTTCTATTACAGTTTTTATCTTGTTGATTGTATTTTGTGGTATTTTTTAACTTGTTTCTAATATCATTTAGCATAAACAGTTAAATAGTAAAAATTACTTTTTAGGTGGAAATAGCCAAAGGGTGTTAATTCCCAAAGAAGCAAAAGCCAGAGCAGAGCTTGTCTAACATCGAGATGACTTCCACTTGCACATTCAAGAGCAACTTTTACCGAACATTTGAAATTTAATCTCTAGAAGTTCATGTGAGATATACTATTCGTCTTAGATATCATAATTCAAGTAATGTTTAAAGATATTTAAGACAGCATAAAACTAGCTTTTATGTATGTATACACATGTGTGAGCAGTAAGTCTTTAGAAACATCATCATATTAGATGATGTTTCTAATAATTTCACTTAGTGAAATTAGTGTTGTACTTATTGCTTCAGACTCTCTAACAATGCTTGCAGATACACTAACATGACTACACTGTTAGTTTTCCTGGTCACTGGAACAGGTAGCGTTGATAAGCACAGCTCATTTCCAGAGAAGGTTGAAGGTTTTCAGTGCTCTCAATTCCGCTGAGGTGGGGGGAAGTGAGAAAGCAAGCGGCTGCGTGGTGCTTAGCTGCTGGCTGGGGTCAACCCACCACTTTAAGATAAAGATGCTGCTTGAAGAAGCAGTCATTCCAGGGTGGTAATTGCTGGGTTTCTACAACTTTCTAGAGACTCTCGTTTCCCTTACTGCAAATAAGAGTTGTGTGTTGGGAGGCTTAAAATGAAGTTTTACACATCAAGAGAGAAAGTTTGCTGTGTTACCAATGTCGTACTGAAAACTCATATTGAAAATGTTTCCTCTTCCAGGCACCAGCTGAAAAGTGACAGCTGAAGCCCTTTTTCATCTAGCGTATTTTTGTAGGAAGTTGGCTTTATTACAGAAACTTTACATCAGTAGAAGAGCTTAATATATATCGCCTAAAATGCATAGTCATCTCAGGTATGGGGGAAGAAATGCAAATTTCACTCTTTACTGTGTTTCCAGGTCGAAGGTTATTGCTGGAGGATAAACCATTTTTCACTATGTAGTTTCACCTTGTTTAATTGATTTGAATTTGAATTTATATTCTGTGTTAAATAATGAACCATATATTAATAATTAAGAAGCTTCAGTACAAATGTGAAGCAGTTAATTAAATATTAAATAAAGCACGTTGTATTACCCAGTATTGTAATCAATATACTAGATTTTAGGCTATTCATTTTAGATGGCCATTATACTTTACAAGTTATGGTTAGAATTCTCATTGATAATATACACTTCATAGGCTAAGAAACATGCGTCCATTGCAAATTACCATATTTATTTTGCCATAATTAGCAACAAAACATGGGTATTAAGGATGAATAGAATTGGACTGTTGAAGCAATAAGGGTCAGTGCTGTGTATTCTGCAACACGGTCATGCCCATGTTCATTAGGCTGAAACAGAAGAGGCTGCAGGCGGGTGGGGGCTTGAGATTTTTTTCATTAAATCTCTTCTTGTGGAAAACAGCAATTACTGAAACTGAACTTTTTACAGGAGCATTGCTTTTAGACGATTTCTTGTTTTTGATTAATACGAGATTGAAATTCTAGTCAGAATAACAATAAGAGATGGCTTAATGAAAGATTAATGTGGTTTATTTATATGGCTATTATTTGTGAAGGAAAGATGCACTTCACTTCACAAGCACAGTTAATTGTACAGGAATTACCGTATGCTGTCTCTTTTGCCCTGATACTTCCTCCGTTCCCTGTTTTCTTTCTCACCAACTTTACCCAGCCATCTTTGATAATATTTACTTGACTAATTGAAGCCAGGTGCAAAATACTCACACCTCATACCACTGGGATTTTATCATAAGAAGCCTAACTCATGGCAGTTTTTAGGATTAAATACAAATTAAAACCATGGGTGTTAGGATATAAACCATGTTCACTGGCATGGAAAGAAAACTTATTCTTGCAAGACATCCAGTACAGTCTGGCAAGCCTAGGTAGAACATGAAAATATGTGATTTCCTGCATGCCTGTTGATTCCTCCGTTAGAACATCTGGACGATCAATCTTCCTCTGAGTGTGATCTCTCACAAGCTGTGGTAGAGGCAAGCAGAGTGTCCTACTTGTTCTTTGAATAAAAAGGTTCAAAGGCTAGAACTTAAGTAACTTTTAAGTTTTTAATTTATTGAGACATATACAGGAAATAAAATATTAATTGGAAACTTCTCCCAAAGGCATTTTATTATTAAAGCATAAAAAAGTAGAGTATATTATAGCAGCAGTTATTTAGGGTTTCTACATTCAAGCTTCTGCCTCCTGACCTTATTAAAGTAACCCAGTTTACACTAACAACTATTCTCCCCTGCCTTTTTTATTGTTAATGTCATTTCTGTTCTCTTCACATAGTGGAGAGGGCTAAATGATGTTACCCAAGTGGCCACTTTTGGTCACCAGGGTAATTCTGGACTATAATTTCCCTATATTATGCTTGAATTCCTGCTTAGATTTAGTACCACATTTAGTAAATACACTTGGGCAAAAAATGGGGGGGACACGACCCATTCCTTAGGAGCTGTTGGCTGAGATGAGTAGTATAAGGTTGTCATCTTCATCACTCTGGTGAGTTCCTGCTGAGCAGAGAGCACTGAATGTGCAATGGGAGCTGTTTAATATGAAACGCTTCAGTAAATGAGAGGCACTTCTGGATGCTGACAGAGTAGCATTGGCACTGCAAGCCATGTATTCATATATGTGCTGTGTTGTGAAAATATGAAAAATAGCTCAGCAATGGCATAATTATGGGCAATTTGCTTAATTGCTTGCTAATTGTTGCTTGCTTTATTATGAAACAAGAGTGCTCTAAATGTAGCACTGGATGGTTTGCATCCAAAATGTGTCAAATTCAATACTGGCTTTTCATTAAGACTTCAGCTACATGGTTTTAAAATCCAAGCATTCTATATCCTGTGTTTTGTTTTCTTTTTTTTTTTTTTAATTGTTTTTTTTTAATTTTCTTTACACCATTTGTAAGCCCCTAAGCCTGCATTGGTACAGGGCAGTCTGGCAGCTTTTGAACTTTTAATGAATCTGAGTACTTTGCTAATGAATACATTTACAAATGTCTTTTGATCATTATTACACATGTGGATAAAGGTGGAAATGTTTTAAGGCTCATGTTTTTGATTGTTCAACTCTTATAAATGCACATCTCCCTTTTAACATATATGTGCAGATTTTTTTAAAGGGAAATGTGCAATTCTGAAAGTTTGGCCTAAACTTTTCAAAAAACTGTTCTCTTCTATTTTAACCAAGATATCCTGCTTTGAGCAGAAGGTTAGACAGACATCTTCAAAAGTCCTTTCCAGCCTAAGTCTTTTAGTGATTCTGTGATGCAAGTGATGACTTCTGTGGCAGACCGAGAAAGGAGTCGGCCCTCCTAATGTGGTCTTAGCAGTGTGTCTCCCTTTTGGGGGTGGAGGGGAGGTAGAAAAGAAAGTGTATCATTTATACACCAAGTATATGCTTCCAACTTTTCGACATTATGAGACTGCTGATAATACAGTTGTACTAACAGCCTGTCTTCATTTGAGAATTCTCTATGAGAAATGTTCTTTAAACTGGAACATAATATTAAGCTGGAAATGCCAAAGTATGCGGTGTTGTGCCACATATGAGAGGGAGAGTAGCGTTGTAGAGTTCTTCAGCTTTCATCCCCCAAAAGCAAAGATAATAACCAACATTTTTGTTTACTACCTATAAAACCCTACACAGGCTTTATATCCACAGAATGTCTTTAACCCGAACAAACAGAAAAAAAAAAAAATCAAACGGTATTTTTTATAATTGTTTTGACTGAAGGATAGCTACCTGGCAAGGTTGGAATTCCATGTTTTCTTAAGTGAAAGTAAATATTCTTACTGAAAACTACTTTGACCTATAAATGATAAAGACTGAGGAACAACGAAGAAAGTCTTTTAACTATTGTGCTTTTAGTTATATTTGACAGTTCTGATCTAAACATTTCATAAAAGCTGACAGACACATTCTGTAAAAATGTTCTTAGTTCTGAGGCAGACAGTTTAAAAAATAGTTTCATTCCTAAAACAATCTGGAGTTCAAATCAAAGCAGTAAACTCACATGTGCATGAGTGTGATCTATTCGATGAATTAAAAATTCTCTTTCATACTAGTTGTATGTCATGGTTGAAGAGTCTCCATGTAGTATGAAAAAAATAAAATCAAATTAAGGGTTTATTACTGAATGAAGTAAGAAACTAGGTAGACTGTGAGACTGTGAGAGTTTGATGGCATGTATTGTTTATTCATAATACATGGGGGATATGTACACTTCTATTTCCATTTATAGACCTGTCATATCTTACATGAGAATATGTTACTAGACACTGCATTTCAGTGGAAAAAAACATCATTTCCTCTGAAAATATTTAGAGAGAGCAGGAACCTTCTTATACTTGATTGGTAGAGACAGATGTCACAGATGTTTCTTACCACTGAGTATTTACTGGACTATTCAGAACAATTGCCTGTGTTACTACTTTCGAACGAGGGAGAAGGGCTCAGAAAATTTTATTTTCACCCACATTTAGTAATGACTTGCAAAGATGCAAAATAGAAGGAAGCTTAAAGAGTAGCAGCAAGAAAATGCCATGGTCAATTTACACAGCCTCTGATAAATGGCCACTTGAGCACTGAACTTCACACTCACTCAGCTGGGTGGCTTGCATCATCATGTTCATGGCTTGAACCATCCTCAGATGGTTCTCTGGGATGCTGAGCCAGCCAGAGAATCTTTGTTTAAAGTAGGCAGCAAGTGGTGGAAGGGGACAGACACGGCGCTGAGGACAGCATCTCAATGCTAGTTGCAGTGACCTCTTTGCATGTTAAATCTGTAACAGAATGTTTGGAAATCAGCTGCATTCTATCGAAAGTTGGCACCATTAGTATAGTACATTGGTAACATAAAGCCCTCTTCTTTGATAAAATAGGGAATTGTTAAAAAAGTATTTTTAACAAGTAAAGCACAGTTTAGATGACAGTGCAGTGCCAAGTAGCTATTTAGAAGGATTTCAGGCGCTAAAGAAGCAGGCAAATGATATGTTAGAAAAATAGAGGATCAATTAGACTGACAGAAAGAAGCTATGTTTCATGGCCTGGAAGAGCAGGCAAAAACGATAAGCCTGGTGAATATTCATGCAGAAGAATTCCTACATTTTGTTCTAGGTTCATTCAAAACCAGAAGAATTATGCTCCAACAGTCATTTCTACTTCATTGTGCTAAAACTGTAGTATTTTACACTGCTGTTTGTATTTATTTTTACTTTATACCAGACAGAAACTGTTTTGCATCCCAATTATCCTTGCTAGTACTATTTACTGCAGCAGATCAGTTGACAAGATTTTCTAAGTTTTCTTTAAATGCAGATATTGGAGACTTTGCCTGCCTCACACTATATTCATTGTAACACCGTTAGTTAATTTGGTATCCTACAGCATGCCCAGTCTCTTAAAGACTGCCTCAGGGTTACACTAATGCTATGACCTATGTACGCAGGTGATTTGGATTAAAAACCCCACAAAACTGTGTTACTAATTAAAAAAAAAAAATGGTACTCCTTTTAAGGTTAGTCTAGAGGTTGAGGATATAATTGATTTTTAATTTTTTTTTTTTTAAATGAATGCAGTATATTCTAAAACAAAACTTGACTGGTACTGTTGGAAAAAAACTGAATCAGACATCATACAGAAAAGTACTTGTATTTGCTAAATACTTTTTTATTTCCTGTTCTTCTACAACACTGCAGAGGTGCTCAATAGAAAAGGGTCTTAACTCTTCAAAGTTAATAAGAACTGTATATTTTACATGTTATTAATAATAAGCAGTGATTAAAAACATACTCTGACAATCAAGATTACGTGTACCACATACCAACATTGAAAGAAAGATTATGACTGCTGCAAAAAGTATATCTTCTAAAGAATGCTGGATTGGCAGACTGTTGTATAATGAAAGCCCAACTCAAAGCCAAAATAATTTGTATGCATAACTTACGATTATGCCCAGGATTGTTCTAAAGTTTGTATTACTTTTTTAAAAATTTTTTTGGCTAAAACTGAAACTCAGATAAAAATATCTCTTTAGTAACAGAATAAGGACGACTGTCATTCTGACAATGTTATTATTCTTAGCATGGTAACATGTTCCAAGTCTACAGGTAGTCTGACAACACATGGCAAAAAATTACTGTCCTACTGATCTGTTGAGAGGGTGTAGAGAATGTTTTATAAGTGACCTTTTATTTCTGCAGTTGCCTTGTCTAATGCTTAAATGTTACGTTTTTATTGCCAAATGCTTGTTTTGGTGGTTTATCTTTGTTTACTCTCTTATTGTAGTTTGAGAGAGACAGTAAAATATAAGTATTGTAACTGCTTGCTTTGAAGAGCTAGAAATGCATAAGTATTATTTCCAAATAATTGTGTGATTTTCAGTTTAACCAAATTAAAAGCATTTTAAGAGTGATTAGAAAGCCTCGAAGTAAAAAGAAACACTGAGGTACTGGGTATCAAAAAGTTTTTTTTAATAAATACAAAAAAGATCAGTTTCCATATAAAACAGAGATAACTCAACACTCCGTCAAGGTTGTACCTGATTTCAGTGAATTGCCTTGATCAGAAGAGAAGCAAACCTGGTTAATTAAAGAGCTTAACAAGACTTGTATGTACTCAAATTTATGTCTTTAATAGCAGATAGTGTAGGACACAGAAAGATTAGACTAGTCTGTCAGTAGAAACATTTTTTTTGCAGGAACTATTGCCTCTGCTGAATTATTTCCATATTTACGTCTCCTACTGCCCATCAAAACTGGATTAGTATTTCAACAGCAAGGTGCCAAAGCTTTATCAGGATTACATTGAAAAATACTGAGACAAAATGACTGAAGACATGTTAAAATGCCAGTAATAGGGCAAAATAGCATTTTATAAACAATCATTTCTCTAACTGGCACATACTCATACAACATACTTAAGGAGAAATAATCAAGAATATAGCATTCAGGATACAACAAGCAACCAGTTGTCTACTTAAACAGGGTAGATTTAAAAAAGGTGTATCCTGTATTTTGGACAGCAGCATTATATATTTCAATGCCTAAAGGGAAAAACTTAATTCATTTGTATTGAGATGTAACATGAAAATATGTATTTGTGCTTTGTAGCTTTATACAGAATTCAACATGCAAAGTATTTATTAAAACAGAAATGCAGCATAAAGCTCAGAGGGTGAGAGGCTCCAACTCAGAATTCGTATTGCTCTAAGTAATTCCTAGCAGCATACCTTCTCCAGTGGTTATGAGCCAGAATCCAATTTTAAATGTTATTTTCATGAAGACAGATGTTAAAAGTACATATGTATCTTTCATTGGAAAGTTTTGTGAAGACAACGCAGTGAAGTGTCTAATTGGATACTCTTCTTCGCTCCTGAGGTATTTAAACCCTGCACACAGCAAGAGAATATAAAGTTAACACATATAATATGAAAGGTATTTCAGGGAATGATGTGTGCAAGTTGAATACTGTTACTTTGAATGTACACAACATGGTAAACCCACAGTTTAAATGAAACTGATCAAGATTGTTTACGTATTGCAAATTACATCTTTTCAGATTTAGTTGTTTACTTTTCCTTTGAACAAATTATAATTTCTATCATCCTTTTTCAAGGGCACAAACCTTGCATCTACTGAAGAAATCTGGTTCGATTACTAGTAAACTACAGCAGTTACAGCTTCCTTTGCTATTACCCTTTGATTTTTCAAGGTTTCCAGTATCGAATGCATGGAGAAATCAATACTTTTTAAAACAGCTGTCACGTTGTCTTTCATTCTTAAAGTTCTTGAGTCCATCTTTGAAGCCAATGCACCATCTTTGGTTAGGTGTCCAAATTAATTTTGTTTTGCCTTAAGCAAAGCAAAACAATCTAAAAATCCAGTTTTAAGAGAACATTAAAAAGAAAAAAATCCTAATTTTAAGAATTTTTTTCAAGTCATTCTATGCAAATATATAGAATTGTGATATTAGATTATTATAAAGCTTATAGCTTTATTACACAAATGACAATTTCAAAAACTGAAAAAGTCATTGTAAGTAGAATGTATAAGAGTTTCAGTTACGTAGCTGTAATGACGGTATCAGCTGTTCATTAAACATTAACTTTTTTCTGATGATAACCGGTGACAACACTGTGGGCCCCAGACTTGCAAACATCTAAACCTTTACTTAAGCCATACACCTGGAGGTATTTTCTTTCCAGACTGTGGCCATTATTGTAGAACTGGGGTTTGCTTTGTTAGTCTTGATTCCCTGTGCACAGCAGTCTTCGGACCTCTGATAATGTCTTGTCTTTTTCCACCCTCTCAGCTATCGAAGTAAATCTCCAGAAAGCCCTGGCTGAAGCCTCTGAAACCTGCACACAGGAGTGCCTCATCCTAGGCCACTCCGACAACTGCTGGATGCCACCTTCTTTGACACAGTATCAGCAGTCCAACACCCCTTTGCCATCGTTTGGCTTCCAGCAAGGCTGGGGCCGAGGAGCCAGGCCTGAGGGACGACACACTCTTGGGAGGCCCCTTCCAAAGGATGACACTGACAAAGGCCAGGGTGGGCCCAGGCCCCAGTTCTACAACACCTGCGAAAGACATTGCACCAGTGAAGATCCCGTCAAAGTCATTCCTCTGGCAAACTTCGCCGCATCCCACCAGGCACCGGTGTCTGGGAGTAGCACTACATTTATACATGAGCACCAGCTATAAATGCATATCTGACAAATCCGCTATTTCAGGCTTTAAGCGTGACTGTACATAGTCACAGCCTAACTCTGTTCTTAGTGCGTATGCAAACTTGTTAGGCCTGTGAATATTTATGTATATAGAATCCTAAATTTGAAATTGAAAAGCTAAATCCTTAGGACTTAGTTAAAAGAAATTTACCATAGTTCTTGGTGAAATCCACAAAATGGGGAAGAAAACCCACAACCCAGAAACAATCAAAAGAAAAACACAAAATCCTGTTCATTTTCTTATATGGGCCATATAGTGCAAATACCTTCCAGCAGTTCTTTCTCCCTGTTGAAAGCAATTTCTTAGTACAGTTTGGGGAATATTACAGTCTAAATATAGCTTACTCAGATTTTTCTTTGTGGTTATTATTTGTAACATATTCATAGATTTCACCTTCCATTTGCTTAGCAGTAGAGATCAAGTGGGCAATTTCTCATTTGATTACCTTAAATAATAGAATGAGTAACATCCTAAAATCTAATTCTTAAGAAGGATCTTCCCACCAACATTTATCTTTTATGTAATTAAGAAGGAAAATGTACTTAAAGACATGACAACTGCTTTTGATTTTAATTTTTATTGGCTCAATCTACAGGTATTTATTCTTTGAAATAATTCAATAGATGAAATACAAAGCTGTCAACTAGGCTTTTCTGTGTGAAATAAACAACATGACAATGATAGGATATGCCAAATTGGAAAAATAGTTATAAATAACTTTTCATTTCCAAGATTTTCCTTTCTACAATTATGCAAGCAACAATATGATACATATTATGCTTTTCAAGCCATAAATCTATTTCTAATTGGTTTTTAATTTTTTTTTTTTCATCTTGCAGAGCTTGCTTTGGCTACTGTTCCTATTAGTTGAAAATTACATGGGTATTGCTGAAAACAGTAGGAAAATGAGGTATTTTTTTTGTCTGATGTGATGTGGTGGCTGCAAGCTACTGGTGTTTAAAAGAATATTATAGTGATGTATATGGCTTTTTTTTTACAGCTATATTGACCTATTTTAAATATTCAGTAAAAGGTTAGCTATAATATTAGTTACTTCACCATAAACCTGTTAGATGAAGGAGTACTCCTCATTGTGGCTCACTTTATTAGAGAATGACTGACAGTTCTCATCAAAGAAAGAAGAGTCTAGGTAGTGAAAGCTGCATAAATGTAATTATAAACACACCCCAACCATATTATTTGATAAAGTCTCAAGATGATTCTCTTTAAAGATGAGGAATTTTTTTCAGTGTTCTGTATACTGGAGGACATAGTCTTAATAGTGGCAGAAAAAAAGCTGGTAATTTCTATAGTGGATGAAAAGGAGGTTTCTTTATTAGATGAAAAAACACATTTTCCTTCTAGTATTTTATTGCTGTTTAGCCATTTCATCATTTACAGTATGTACATACCAAGAAATTTTGTCTTTATAAAACTGCATAACTTTGTTTAGTTTTATTGTTAACATTAAGTGAGACAATCAAAGTTGTATGGAAGGGAAAAAAGACAGTGCGTGAATATTCCCTATGGATAGAATTCCATGTAGGCTTCATATTGTAACTTAAATCTGTAATTTATAAACAAAACTGTGTGTAAAATCGCTGTAATATTAGCTGCTTGTAAAATATACAGAAGTTCAAGTTGTTGAGGGTTTCCAATGAATGCTAAAAGAGCTTCTTTTATGTGCCCAGCAGGTATAAGTAGCTTTATATATCGCTGTCCCCACTGTAAATCTATACAAATCACATTTAGATTTTATGTGCAAAATAAAAGAAGCTTCACTTTTAACCTACTGATAGGGTTTAATTAATGAACATCAGATTATCTAATGATGTACTTCTTTTCTTTTTAATGTAGTTTTCAATAACGTTTAGAAAGGATGTGGCACACTGGCTTCCAGTTGCATGTAAATCCTGAAAAAAAATAATAATCTTTTGGATACTGACAGACAATAGCTGATACAACTCATTTCCAATTCCAGGACAATTAAAAATTTGAGAAATTAATTCATACCTAATATACAAAGCCCTTTGTTATTTGCTTTGGAGACATCACAATGAGAAAATTCTGCAGTCCTTTTCAGGGATACACAAAAAAAGCTTATCTGTAGTTTACACAGATTTACCAAACATATTAATTGTGCAAATTTAGAATAATGCTGACACCTAATGCTTCCTATTGTAAGCAGAGGACTTCAGTTTTTATTACAGAGGGCTGCCATACCAAATGTTTACAGAATTGGCAGCTGTGTTGGAAAACTCTCACTTTTTTTGCCTGCAACATTTCCTTTCTGGCTAAAAATTGTAACTGAAATTTCCTGGCAAAGAATTCATTTCTACAATTTTAGGATTTTCATACGAAAAGGTAAAGGAAGCAGAATTAATGTTTTTTCATAGGCAGGGAAAAAAATCCAACATTTGAATATTTAGTGATTTGGATTTGTTTTTTTCCCCTAAGCTACAGAAGCAATTAATCATCCCCCTTTCTCTTGAAAACAAACAAACAAAACCCCAACAAAACCCCAAAACCAAACAACAACAAAAAAATTGCTTAAACAAAAAGTAAAGATGAACCTGATTATAGGAAATATTAAATGTTATATCCATGAAATTGTGTTGTGATATTCTAAAATTCTGTCAACAAGATACAGAACAATTAATTGTAAATACACATTGTATCAGGAGTTAAATGGTTCCCTCATTTTTATATATGACATATCTAATATATACGACTATGCATTTTAGGCAACATCTTTCTGAGTGGCATGTCAGTATCCAGAGGACTAACGTTACTAGAGACTTTTTACACATCTTGCCATATATAAAAATAATTTATCTAGTACATAGACTGTATATTTTTGTGTAATTTTTTTTTAGTCATTTAACTTATTTTATCTTACTTGTGTGAATTTGTGAAGAAAACAATCCTATATACAATATACAGTAAAATGGTAGTTACATGATTAGATTTGTTTCATACAGTGTAACAATAAAGGAAAACCTTTGCCTTCAAAGTCATGTGTCACAAAGTCTAGCCCAGATTTCCCCCCCACCCCCCTGCCCCAGCTCAATACAAGCTTGTTGCACTTTTAAGTATTGCATCAAAGTTACTGGTAGTAGTGGCAGAAAAACAGGTATTTTTTTTCTATATTGTAAAGCAGTCAATTATATTTAAAAAAAAAAAAAACAAAACAAAACAAAACCAAAACCCCAAAAACTTAAAAACCCCTGAAGTTCGAAGTAAAATACGCTGTTTGTTTTGCTAAACTGTGCTGTATTCTGAAGTGTAACTTAATTCTAAAGAAAGAGTAATTAGGCATGTCTGCTTGGCCAGATAGAGACTATGGAGCACCTGCTTTCTCTGGGCTGTGAGCTGGCCGGATGCAGGTCATTTAGCTAATTATCATGGCAGTGAGCCCGTGCTAATAGGACCTGAGGGCTCATGAATATTAGCATGACAGCTAGCTTGACATGACATTAGTTATGTGGTTCTGAATCCAGCCAGGTCTTTTTGCTTGGTGTAGGGATGGAGTAGAGCAGCCACTTTGTATGAGGCATCTATGACCCCAGTGCTTATAAATCTGGGGTTTTTGTAAGAGAAGGGAAAGTTCGCTGTTGCATTCTGAGCAAGCTGTAATGTGGTGTGGAACCCCACCAGCCCTGAGCTATCGTTACTACCCTGCTTCCAGCATGGTCAAGCCAGAGACAATAGACCTAGATAATTTCTAGTCAGTCATGGTTGATTAGCTCAAGGTTGTTTGATTCAAAAAGTTTGAGTTTTTAAAGCTTGAAAATTCACACTCGACTTTATTTGTTTGCTCAAGCTTTGCTTTTGCAGCTTTAATACCAATCCCTAATGAGTGATTAGGGATTAATCAATTAAATGATTGCACTGCAGTTTGTTACCATTATGTAACTGGATAAGTAAAAAGGAAGGGATTGGTTTGTGCAGACACACAGTAAAGTTGAAGGCAAAGATTTTATTTGGTATACGTAGGAAAATTGTGTATAACATGTTATCCCTAGTGAAGAAAGAGATTGATGATTTCTTGTAAATATTTGAGTTTGTATTTCTGGGAAATCTCCCTGCTCTATGGCATACTACAGGATCTGAGAGTGAGCAGTGTATGTCTGTGTATTGAAACAGCCCTAACCACACTTTACAAATCGTGCAGTTGGACATCATATACTACAGTCCAGCAGCATTTAAAGTCCAGTAAATTTGCAGTAGTTCTATTTCAGGTTTCTGTACAGCATGTTGTCTTGTTAATTACAATTCTTATTAATAAACTAGATCCACAAAAGCAGTTTTCTCCTTTGCACTGTCTTCTTTCTGTTTCTGAAATATAAGGGTTTTCAAAGTATTCCTCCAGCTATACTTCTCCGCCATTTCCAGCGTTCCAACACTCATTTCTTTGTGAAGCCCCAAACTGTCGGAAAGTCAAGAAAATACAACTTCATTTGCAGTTGCTTCATGCAACTGAGTAGCAGGCTTTTGGTAAACAGCAGAAATATTCACACACAACGTGTACGGCTATCTAGCTTTATATTATCAGAAATATATTCCATTTCTGTGTCACTTCTTTTCATACTAAGCTCTCTCCTTCTACTATGCCTCTGTTACGCTTACTTATAGAAAATCATTATGAGCTGGAGGCAGGAGTGTTTATGGGGTTTGTTTTGTTAGAAAACAAGCTATTTCTAATTGAGAGAACATGTTTAATAAGTTGTTGTTGAGCTAAAGGGATTATCTTCTCACCAGGAATGTGATGTAATGAAATAACCATCAAACCAGGAACTAATGAAACAACAGTTTATGCATTTTTCTATATTATTTAAGTCCATATTTAAAAAGCAACTCTTTTGATAGTTGTCCTGACACTAAGGCAGTAGTACCTTACTCTTAGATGCAGTTATGGCTTTGCAAGCGTAGCATTCTTGTCTGTGGGACCTTTTCAAGCAGGAAAATAACATACGTTTTGGCATCAAAACAGCACAAGTATACTCCTTGACTGACAATAACTATTGAAATATTAGTTTTTATTCTAAAGAATGTATTCAGCCTAAAAATTTAAAAAAGTAAAAAATGGACAAAAACTTCTGGAGATGGAGGGTTTCTCTGGTTCAGATGGTAAATTCTCAAGCTGGGCTCAGTGATGTTTTGAAGGGCAACCTCAGGAAGCAATGAAACTGTGGAATCTCACAGAGATCTGATAAACCAGTGTGACAGAAATATGTAGTATCTGAAGAGGTACCTAATTTTAGCATTGGTGTCACTGTGCAAAACTGCAAGGGGATCGCAGGTGTAGTGTTGCCTGGCAGTCATCTTTTTGCTTTCCTCCCTGTGGGCACAAGGAATACCTGAAGCGCTTGGGAATACTTAAATCCCACGTATTTGCTTTGTAGCTTGACAGAGTGCAGTATTTTCACCAAAGCGCTGCAGCACTGAGGGAGCGCTGGTGCAGTGTTCAAAAAACATCTCTTGTAAGATGGACTCCAAGACTTCCTCCTAGGTAATTTGCGGTGAGGTAATGGCTTGTGAGAACATACACGTGGATTTATCTAAAGAAGAACATGTGTTTACCAATAGCAGGCAATTTTGGAGATATGCTGCCCATATGATCATTTAGCATTCTTGACTCTTCAGGTTTCTTCCAGGTGTGGCCTTAGAACTGAGCTGTAGTTTGATTGAACAGCAGCTAGTCTACTCCTCCTTCGAAGTGCTATGTATCAAGCCGAAGAAGGAAATGAGCAAGAAGGTTACTTCCTACAGCGAATAGAAAACAGCTCTGCTCCCTTGTGCGGTGGTGAAAGTCATGTTTTAAGAAGGAACGCAGGACTCCACTTGCAAATAACAAGTATTTTTCCAAGATTTAATCTTTTTGTCCTGGTCCTTGCATTCATGATCCACTATGTTATGTCTCATAGCTACAATGAGACTAACGACATATTTCCATTTGTATTTTTATTACTTTAGTGATTTAGAGGTCTTTTGATGGTGCTAATTCCATGCTTAAAACTAAAGCTCTAACAGTAAACGCATTTATGATCTGAAAGCTATGTTGTCATATTTCACTCAAAGCAATTCAAAGCAGCAACTTAAATGTGTAGGTCCATGCTTTCTGGACAGCTTTTGACTATGGAATTGATGCTACCTCTTCTTACAGTTTTTCTCCATTAGGATTAAGAAGTCTGTATTTATAAAAAAGCAAGTTAGTATATACACCTATCAAAGAGACAGAGAAATGAAGTGCCTGGAAGCACTGTACTAGACTTCAACCCATAGCTTTAAGCCACCAGCTGTGATGTGTTCTAGAGCAGACGAACAGGATGTACAAAGAAAAAGACATTTTCTAAGGGACTGAAATGAAGTTATTCATCGCTACTGCAGCTGTTATGTATGTAGTAAAAGAGTTCATTAACATAATGAGATTAAACTAAGAGAAATTGCTTTTAACCTGTATTTAGCTTGAGCTCTTGTTTAGTTTTCAGAGATGATAAAAGACTGTACCCAAAAGCTTGTCTAAACTTTCCAAATGTCAGCTGTTCTATAAAAGATGTCTTTTTGCTTCTCTGCTGTGTAGATCAAGCTTCGATTTACAGGTGTATGGAACTACAATAAGCCAGTGTATAGTTCTCAGGAGACTAATTGAACAGAGGAAAGTTAAATTCAGGCTGAAAATTGAAGTGATTATAAGCGGGGTGGGCAGGTGGGGAGAAAGGTGAATACATTAGGTAAAATGCTGTAAAGACACAGGCAAGCAGGTGAAATGAGTGACTTGGCCAGCTAACAGATATGCTGTGATACACTCAGTTGTCTGCAGACTTGCAGTGCAATGCTGATTTTATTAGTTAACATTTTGTAGACATATATTTTTTTTATCTTTTTTGCATAACAATACCTGTTAAAACCAACATAATCAAGATCTGTAATGGCCAAAAAGACATACCTGGAATATGTTTAGGCCTATTTAAAAAGGCTTTTGTACCAGGCAGGCCTATAGGCCAATTTCTAGTAAATATAAAGGGACTCTTGCTGTTGCTGTGCAAAAGCTAATGTTTTCAAGTAATTCTAACCGGAGAGACCAAAATGGACCATAATGGTTTAAAAACTGATGTTCAATGAGAAAATAAAGATGTGTAATCAATCTACATATAAATATACACGCTGTCAATTTAATTTTCTTTGTTTTCAAAGTTCATCTATGTACAAGAGACAAATCTCTTCACTGAGCATCATGCCAATTACTATATATAATCTGAAAATATTCATTATATTATGTAGGTGTGCACAAAGCCAAAGCTGCCTGTCATGGTAGATACAATTTGCTGTTTGTTTGTTTCAATTGCAGGGGAGACATTTAGCACTGTGCCTGCCTGGTAACACAGGAAATGTAATACCAGACCTTGACATCTAAAAAGATTAGACTGTCTGAGCTGACTGGCTCATAAAAAAGATGCTGAGGAAATTGGCAATGAAAACAAGTCTCTGAAATTCTAAACAAGTATTTTAAATGCAGAAAAATAATCTAAAGGGTCATATTTGCAGCTTATGTGCTGCAAATAATGTGCTGCACAGCTATATCCGTATAAAAGTAAAATTCTCACAGTGAAGCGTGGTAAGAAAGCCCTTTTGTTAGCTGAATTCAGTCTTTTGCAATGATTACACACAATCAATCTACTTGGATTTTTAAATGCTTTTTATCAGATTTCAGCCTATTGAATCATAAAGGTATTTTTGTCAGTGTAACACTACTGAATATTAAAGAAAAGATCAAATTTTCCAACCCCAAAGCTGCCACTTCAGTCTACAAAAGGCAGTTTTTGAAGCCTGTTACTGTTTTGGAAATGCTTGTCTGAAATTCCCTCAAAATATGCTACTAAAATATGCAGAAAGAACCACGAAAACACAAATATTGAAGATTTATGCTGCAAAATTTGAGTAAATTTGTGTATACATGTTTCATAGAATATATGAAACGTAATGAAAATTCAGGAATGTTAATGCTTTCTTTATTCAGAATATCTGATGTAAAGTGAGTACCCAAACCTAATTACAGTGAAAGTAAATCTAGCCAGTAGGCTGAAGAGAAACAAACATATAAACATACATACACACTTGCTTATTACATATTGGAAAAAAAAAACCTTTCTGTGTACTTCTAATTAGACACAATAGCCAAGGACAGATACACCACCCTTAATTTTAGGGAGGCGTTTTGTCAAAGTTAATTGTCTAAAGCATCTCTAAGCTGAGTATTGGCAAAAATGTACCTGCAGGGGTAGTTCCTTCAGTTCTAAGATTTCAGAATCTGCACGTGCCCAGCTGATGATGGAGGAAAGCTAGAAAATTAAGATTACACGTCTGCCTTTTAGATGGCTAAAATCAAAGGAATCCAAAACCTAGTATTTACCTAAAAGATTATATTCTATATTCTAAGTACGAAAATTAGTGTGGTCGGTGGATATCAAATAAAACTAGCCCAACCCCTCCTCTCCCACCAAGCATGACTACTAACCTCTTCAGAATGGTTTGCCTGCGAGGATGCACCTGGTTGTGTTTTGTCTTTCGTGCCAGCTTGCTGTCAGAGGGGTACAGAGAGGCTGACATTTGATGTATGCAAAAGAACAAAGAATAGGTTTTGCGTTAAAGCCAAATTGGCAAATATTTTTGTTTCCTGTGACAAGTTTTGCTTAACTAGCATAAGAGCCAGCCATGCAGAGAAGCATGCTCCTATAGTGTAAAACAGAGTCTATTTCAGAAGGTAAGTACAGTTGCTGGGTTTCCTCTTCCCTTTCTTCACTCCCTTGCTAAATGCTGCGCTGGCATATCACTTTCTTTTCTGTGACAAGTCTTTCAGAAAGCTAACAGGGAGCCAGCTGTGCTGAGGCATGTGCACCTGTATCATAGAAGAACCAAATGAAAACATTAAATAATGTTTCTCTTTGCACAGGAGAAACATGAAGAGCAAAAAAAATTCTGCAAGAAGCATTGCCATCATGCAGAGAAATTGGTAAATAGTCTTGTGTCTTCATGAAACAAGAAAATTGTTCTGAACCAGGAAGAAGTGTCTTATTTTTATGAGCTTACCTGTTTGCTAAGTGCTGACATCTGAACGACATGTGGCTGCAACAAACCAAGAAAACAATTATGTCAATGAAATTGGTTTCCCTCAGCTTTGGTTTAACAGCTGATCACTTGAAGGAAGGTCCCGTGCAGGGAAATAGCACTTCAGTGAGAAGGTCATATTGGACTGACCCAGGTGATATCCCCAGGCGTCCTTTGCTTGGAAATCTCTTGGAATGCCACCATCCATATTGTATAGTCATACAAACCTGACAGTGCCATTTCCAACAGGGAAAGTACTAAAATCTATTTTTCCATTAAATTGTTTCAGTATTTAGCAGCACATTTCAAACTCTTTCTCACTTAAGTTTCACAAGTTTACTCCAGCCTGCACCGTTGGTTTTGACAATTTATTAGTAATTATTAATTCATTACCTGCTGGACTGTGTCAATGCTGCATGTTCTCCACATGGTCAAGAATGAGCTGTCAAAAGCTTATAACTTGATAGCAGCTGCCTTGGTCATCACCTCCACCTCACACACTAGAGCATGTGCCACTAGAATTAGGACTTGTTTGCCAGGTTTGGCAATTTCCTGCTTTCCGGAAAGGCCCTCAACTCATGAGATTTCCAGAAACACCTATTATACAAGGTCATGGTTGGCTGTAGTTGGAAACAACTTAAAGCAACACCAGCTGTGGTAACACCAGCGGTAGAAAGTTTGAGGACATGCAATAGTGATTTCAGTCTGACTGAAAAGCATCTTTAGTGGTATTGTCCACGCCAATTGCTACACAATAAGTAACCTGAGATACAAGTTTAACATCAGAAATGTGCACAGGTAGTAGAGGTGCAAATGTTGGTATGAAGGAAATGATTAATAATATGAGTTACATTTACCTGGTTCTCAGTTCAGCTGGGCATAAATATACACAGTAATGTAAATATGTACTGTGTATTTTTTTATATTTTAAAATAATTTTCTCTCCATCTTCCCCTCAACTTTAGTCTTTGTATCATAAACTTTTTTAACTACTCAAAAATACTCCCCTTACTGTGAGTTATTAACCTTTTTCTCAATTTTTTCCCAAATCCTTACAACTTAGTTGCCTAGTCATAGTTACCTTCACAGACCAGATGCGACATAAATGTATAATAATAACAAACATCAGTTCAAAGACGTTCTGCTTGTGATTTAAGTGCAGAAAGTTCATATCCAGAGTAGGAAGATGATTCTTTTCTACAGCTACATTACAATTCTTAACTTGAAGTGGAGGCACATAATATAGTTACATATTCATATTGTATTTCACACAGACTTTACAAACTTGATTTGCCGTTTTCTTAAATGGAGTTTGTGGCAGCTGTAGTAAGTTAAGGGCTTACAAATATTTCTGCAGAGGAATGTGCCTGTTTTTCCTCAGTTTATAAGCACTAATTTTAAAAGCCAGAGTTTGTGATTATTGATTCGATAATTGATAGTTTGCATAAAGGGTTTAAAATGCAGGAATCAATTGAGTGCTGACTCTCTAGAGAGGCTTTAGCTGTTCAGCATAAGTCTAAGAAGTTTGATGTAAGTAGATTGTAACTATATTGCTTGATAAAAAAGCTGAATTAATCAAGGTTATTGTAACCTTGTTTATTAAAAAAAAACAAATGTGTATTTATTACAGTAGACAGTGCAGTAAAATTACTTTTTAGTCCTGAAAAGTGTTCATTTGTAGTAGTCCTGTTACTATGGAAAATTATATGCATTGAAGCAAACATGACAAAGGTGATTTGTACAGATCAGTAGGTATTACATCCCATACTTCTATCCTTAACCAGCACAGTTAACAAAAGCTGGAGAATAAGAAAAAGTCTGGGAAATATCTTTGGATAGCATGGCAGCTTTGTTCCTTTCTGGTCTTTCCACACAACTACCACAATTTCAGCAACAACAACAAAAATATGTTAGCAAAAATGAAAACATATTTACCTCTCAATTTCTGTTTAAGGAGATTGCATTCTAGAGTAATTTAAATGTGATGCTAGAAATGAAGCTAGCAAAAGTAATTGAGCCTTCCTAATCTTAATATAATTATCAACAAGTGAAAATAAGAGAAAACAGTTATGCTAACTGAGCATTCAAGGAAGGCAGTCAATATGGAAATTGTCAACAAAGGGCATCCTGGTTTCTAAAGTTATCATGAAGTTTTAGGATTTGAATTCCATAAGGGAATGAAATTAGCACTAAAATTTATATTAACATGGTAACTTTTACAGTCAACTTCTTACACTGTCAGATGCTCCCCTTTGGGCCCTCTAGCTAAAAAACTGTATCCTTAAAGGGACATAATTATTATTCTAATATTACTAGTTTTGACCTTGTCCTTGTCACATCTTCATATTTTAGGCTAGAATTAAAATCTTATTTTCAAAAGAATTAAGCACACATGAAGGTTTTACTCACAAGGGATAGCAACATTTTAATTAGTTGCAATTAACTTACCTACATACTTACCTACATGTCTGTCACGGGAGGATGTACAGGGAGACAGCAACAGCACCGTCAATAAGGGATTAGACAAATTCATGGACAACAAATCTATAAGCAGCTACTACAAGGGATGGACAGGGGTACAGCTTCTAACATCTCTAACAGAAAAAATGTGATCGCTGGATGATTGTTGGGGGCCTGGACAGCAAAAGATAGACTAAATTCACTTGCTCCTTCTAAGCAGCATGTCCAGCTGTCCCTATCAGAGCCAGAACACAGAGCTGGACGCACTTCTGGTTTCACTGAGTAGGGCATTTCTCATGTGCTTGTGCAGTCTGTCAAGGACATCTGGACAATTAACAGTGCCCACAGCTCACTGAGATTAATCACATCTCCCAGGAGCCACTTCTTTAATATGTCTGCAGAAATAGCCCCTCTTCAGAAGAGTTTCTGCATAAGCAACTGTTTTTAAAAACTTTCCTCTTCTTTGAATGCAAGCTTTAAAGTCCTCAGGCTTTGCAGCTGTGATTTATTTTTCATTTGCCGTAACTAGTATTACTACCGGTCCTGGTAATTTTATTTGGCCTTTTCCCACTGCAATTTTCAAACAGTATTTGAGAGAAATTCCATGTACTACCTCATAAAAATACTCAAAGCTCTCCTCCAAACACATACTCATCACAGTGAAGGCATGGAATACGACTGCCCCTCTGTCATTTATTGTATGGAAAGCAGTGCTGTAATTCTCCGCCATTGCATCATCTGTTCAACCCAGGTTACTCACCCCTTTGCATTATCAAGATTGTATTTTTCTTCCCTGAGAAATAGCAGTTATAATAGACTATTTTCAAAATGACAGCTTAAGTGGCTCCATGGTTCCTTAATATCTATTCAGAAGTCTTGTCTCCCTGCATATTTTTATTGCTTTCTTTAAAAAGCAGCTTGTGAGAAAGGTAATAAATTATTAATGATACATGTCATAAAATAAAATAAATACTCACTTTTTGAAGAACCTGATCCACTAATCAAGAGTAAATGAATGCATCTGAATTATTCAAAGAACCTCAAATAGTGCAACTTGTACTCAAATTGAATATTATGAATAGAATATTCGCAATGTAACAAAAAGAATCTATAGTCATACTAACAACTCCATTTTCATAACAGGAAATGGGATTTTTATTCTTATTTTTAATCAGTGTACATATTTTACCCACCTTGCAAGGGCAAAAAAGTCCAGAGTAGATTTCTGCACTTTGTTACCTCTAACCAGCTTTCTAAAGTAATGTTTATGCCCAGTTGTTAGGGCAGGTGCCCCATGCTTCAAATGAAGCAGGTAAAACTACTCCTGCGCAACAGAATTATGTCTCAGTTAACGGTAAGCTGCAGGTTGGCGGTCATTAAACAGCTGTGCAAAGAACATGTGAAAAATGCTACCATTTGTTGTGAGAAAGTGAGCGTTGCTGAGTTGACGGCATTTTGAACCAGCGAGTGACAACATCAAGGCCAAGACAGGCATGAGCAGATCTTAGGCATTTAATTAAAAACAGCTCCTGCAGCCAGAGTTTGTTTCCCCCCTATTACAATCCATTTATGTCAATGAATTTTCTGGCGCTTCTTCAGGATTTTTCACTAGAGCACCCTGTTTTTCACAGTGTGGTATTTATACCGTATCCCCCAAAGATATTTGCATTCCCAAGTAAGAGTTTTCTTTGGGAAAAAAACAAAAGAGACTGTGCCACACTTCCAAATGCATCATTCTTATAAACAGAAGCCTTACAAGTCCTGTGCAACAGTATATCATGTTCAGAGTGCTGATATATTTAGATGTCTTTATTGAATAGGTTCTCCTGAATTCAAACAGACCTGCCCAAGAACTATTGGGTATGTCAAATCGGTAAAAGTAACAATAGTCATCAGAAAGCAGTAAAGCAACAAACTGCTATAGCAGAACGGAGTTCCTGGTTCTATTCCTTGCTGGTTCTGTGATCCAGTCCTGAATTCTTGAGATAATCAGTTCTTCCTTCTTGGTTTCAGTTTGCCCTCTCCACACATGCATGGTTTCCTAGTATTTCACTATCAATGAAACTTTCTCAGAGGGTGAGGCAGGGTGGGAGGGGAGGAAGAAATCTTCAAGAAGATATACATTATCTCTCTACATCTGTTAAGTAATAACGTTGCTTCAGACACACTCACAGTGGCTGACTTCACGCCATTGGGGCTGATAAGCTAAAGAGCTGCTAGAGTAGTTTTGAACAGCCTTTACAATATGAGAATTTTGTTTATGTAAATCTGAAAGCCGATTTTATACATTCTAATATGAATTTAACCTGTCTGCTGCAATATAAATCATACAGCTATTTTTAAACCAAATCTACAACCTGGAAGTGGTACACTTCTGAACAGGATTTGAAATTGCAGCTTCCATTTGGGAATCTGAGATTTGGCAGACATACCTTGACCCATGATCCTACTACCAGAGATACCAAATTAGTGCTCAAATCAAATAGAAAGTTCGTGACCTCAAACCTGATGCAATTCATATTGATATCAATGGATTGTTTCCACTGCATTCAGTGGCCCTCTGTTCAAACCAAATGTGCTTTGTATTTTGTGACAAAAAGCAAGAGAACTTTTTAATCTCAAATAGCGTATTCCCTAGAGGAAAGCCACAAGCTGGAGCTATGGGATTTACGAACGCCTTTTGTTTAGTCCTGAAGGAAAAAAATGTCTCCAAATGCCTATACTCCCATTAGCTTTATGTGCTGTGTCTCCGGAATAAAGAGATTTTATCTGGTTGTGTTTCAAAAACATTGAAAAATCTGCAGTCATCTTGAAGAAAAGCAACTTCTGCCTGCAGAATATGCAAATTTCCATCAGAACCTAACATTAATCTGGAAATACGAAATGAAGTACATACTGACCTCTTTCTAGATGATTTAACTGAAATGTAAGAAAGAGTCACTTAAGTATTGATATATTTTTCCACTCAACTTCAAGTGTGTTTACATGCACACATAGATTTCGTTAAAAATTATTTTCAGTGAATGGTAAGTGACATACTATATATCTGTATCTATACATACACACAAGTACTTTTTCATTATAGTGTGAGCAGGTCAAAGCAGTGCCAGAGAGAATGTATTTGTCACATCTTCTCTTCAATCTCATCTGTTTTTCCATCTACATGTATTCATCACAAATCTAGTAAAACATGTTGAAATGCACTGGAAGGGCAACCTCAATAATGTCAGTAGATTTATGTGTTAGCAAGACTAGGTTTTAACAGCAGCATTACTTTCCATTTCAAATGTGTGATAAAACTTCTGCTGCAGTGGGAGAGAGTTATCTGACAAAACATTTCCTTGTTTCAAATGTGGCAGGAAGATGAATGATTGAGTTGGCAGAATGCTACAAATAAAAGGTTAGGAACATTCTTTATCCAGATTTTTTTTTTTTTTTTTAATATATATCTTGGGGTGAAATATAGATCTTCCCATTTAAATCTTGAGTCTTTATCCATACCCTTTGCTGGGGGCTGGAATTACCAGGAGCTGAGATACCAGACTCAAAACCCAGTGAAGTCAACCAAAAGATTTTCTTCAACTCTTGTTGGACCTTGAATCATGTACTAAATGAATAAGGCTTCTTTTACAGCAGTGAAAAATACCTTTTTTTCTTGTTTTAATTTTTATTTCAGGGAGACCTGATATATCTCTTACTACCTGTCAAAAAGATAATGCATTTATTATTAGTTAGTAAAAGCTTTTTTATATTAATATTTACTTTGAAGATTCGTCCTCTTTCTTCCTTCCTTCAGTATTTTGAATATGTTTGTTGCCCTGCTGTTAGTATCCTACACAGCACCTTCCTTTCAGAATATTCAGGCCTTATGCTGAACATTAATATAAACAATTTCTTTATTTGGAGTGTATTTTATGCAAGAACACATCTAGGCAAATAATTACAAGCATACTAAGTGATTTAAAGTGGTATACTATCTTGGTATGCTCTGATTTTGAGATAGGTATTTGGCAAAAGTTGATCTAATCCAGGTACAGGCTGAACATGGGAGCTATACAGAAGGAGGTCTGTCTGGATAAAGGAATGGCTGCCTGGCAGAGGACCACTTTCCAGGATGAGCTTGGTGTGTCCTGATTATGTGGAAGTCTTGGGAGGGATTCAAAACCTAATAGAAATCATTTGTAAAAAATGGTTTCTTTTTAAGCATAATATAGAGAACACAAAGCATTGACAGTGTTGGGGAAAAATATCTCAGTTTCCTGTCTTATCAGTCAGTCATAAAGTATAATTGGCCCAGCTGCACAACATGGCATGAATCATTAGGATGACATTATCCTGTCTTCACTCATTTCTTTTCTGCTGTATCTCACAAGTCTGAGACGGGCAGCTATTTTTAATACTGAAAGCTCTCATATGCCAGGTCCCACGTGAACTAATGCTGTCCTCTGTCTTATTCAACATCTGTCAGATCAGCAGCGGGTAACATGAGATGTTCCAGACTCAAAAGCCAATGACACCTGACGATACAGTTCATCTATCAGGAGCAAACACATCACCAACCAGGTCCTTGAGAGACTGGGGTGTATGCACAGATGAGAAGCAGTTGTCTTGGGACTTTCAGAAAAGCTAATACTTGAATCTTTCCTCAGAAGCAGACCTAGCTGCAGCACAGGTTTTTTTAGCTACATCTACCCTGCAGTCATGGTTTCATTGGGTCCTGTCACTCCATAATGACATGTGTAAAGTGGCAATAAACTCAAAAGTGGAGTGATTAGAAGTATATTAGAAAATGATGAGTGGTGTCCGACAGGTGAAGAGGAATTAATTGCCCATCAAAGAACTAGAACAAAACTAGCAAGAGTTCAAAGCACGCAAAAAGAGGTGGCTCTTCAGGTGGTTGCAGTTCACGTCTGGCATTCCTGGTCACAGGATGCTCTCACTGCTTAGAGCTTAATGAGTTCAAGAGGAGACATAGCAAGTCCTCAGAGAAATCCTCTGTGTTATTTATTAAATGTATAGCAACAATGTCAGCTCAGGAAATGCTGAAGCTACAAATGGTTGGATCCTGAGAGAGCAGCAGGAGGAAGTATTGTACCTGCTTTAGCATTTCTTATCATCTCATCAAGGTATACCTCCACTGGGCTAGTCAGACTTTTGGCTTGAACCCACTACATCCTCTCTTATGTTCCTTATTCACAGTTAGGTTACTGAGCTCAGGTATGGACTGCCAATCAACATGACGCTGTTCAATTTATGCATGCACACTGGTATAAATCAGAGAATGATTTAACTTGGTTAAAAGGGACCTTTGGAGGCCATCTGGTCCGTCCCACCATCTAAGGTAGAGCTAAGGTTAGGTCAACTTGCTTTGGGCGTGCCTTGCTTAGCCCCCTGTTCCAGCACCTGATCACCCTCCCTGTGAATTATTTTTCAATTGTATCTAATTAAAACTGTTCATTTACTTATTTGTTTGCTTCTGGTTCTATATTCACACTAAGTTTTGTTTTCCTGGGTGCTGCTTCCACTCACTGCTGGGATCTTCTAGAAGGTTCCGCAGCCCACAGCTTCTATGGGCCGTGATTGGCTGATTTGTGGTTGGTAGCTGACTCGTGATTGGCTGGTTCTTGAATAAAAGAGGCCTGGAGGGGCAGCAGTTGGTTGGCTGTGGTGGAGTACCTGTGTGGCTGCTGAGTGGCTGCTTCCCTGGCGCGTGGCTGCTGAGTGGCTGCTTCCCTGGCGCGTGGCTGACAGGGCTGTCTGTGGTGGGCTGGAACCTGGAATCTCTGCCGGAAGGTGTGGGAGTGCTCTGCGGTGGTGGTGCCACACTGCAGGCTCAGTTCCCGGTGCTGGCAGCTGTCATCCTGTTTAGGGTGGCAGGCAAGGCCTGGGGACTCCCCCAGAGCACTTGAGCTGAGCTTCTTTGGCTGAGTTGCATGTTGTGGCCAAATGTGTGAGAGTGCAAGTGTGTTTTCCAGGTACAAAGTTTACTTATAGTAAAGTACTTATAGCCTTGTTAAGGATTCAAGTCTATATAAACAGAATAATCATCCTGAAGGAATGACAGTACTGGCTATGGACTGTTCTTTGGCCACCATGGCCTTTTTTTTTCCTGTCTTCAGGAGAGTCAGAGATACTGGTTTATTCAGCATTAGGAAGAGAAGACAAAGGGCTGAGCTTACTGCTGTCTGCAGCTACCTGGTGTGAAGGTGCCGAGGATGCAGACCTGGACTCTCTTTGGAAATGCACAAGGGACAGGCTGAGGCACAATGGATGAAAGTTAAAACAAGGGATAGTCCAGTTAAATACAGGAATTTTTTTTACCATTTGAGTGGTCAGACCCTGGAACAGGGGATCACAGGAGCTGTGGAATTTCTGTCCTCTGAGATGCTCAAAACTCAGCTGGGCAGCTCTGAGCAACCTGATCTGCTTAGCCCTTCTTGTGAGCGAGATGACTGAACTAGATGAGCTCCAGAGGTCCCTTCCAACCTAAATTAGTCTATGATTCTATGAATCCTATTGGTAAGCCTTTAATACATCTCCTCATTACTACACATGCAGTAGATTTGAATAAAAGTATTAACAGAAATAGTCTGAAATAGGGAAATTTGAATATCCTACTTAGCATTTCCTTTTTTCTTTCTGCATGTTTTTCCTGATCATGATTCCCCTTACTGAAGGGAAAAGCTTGAAGTACTTTCTTGCAAAAATTTCTGGATAACATTCCTGGCAGAAAAAAAAACCCAACAAATCAAAGCCCCCAAACCAAACTTATTTTGAAATTAAGTTTACCAATGGCATTTTTTTAATTTACTTTGTTATCTTTGTGATCAGTGTTCAGGGTTCAACATTCACATTATGAATAGAAGAGATTAATGAGGGTGATTATTTTGATGTTTCAGGTCAGGAGAGAGTGAAAATAATTTGTAGAAGTATTAGAAGCATGACCCAAAATTATTAAGAATTTTCCCCAAGATTAATTTCATACAGTATATGTTTGAGAAAAGATCCCGAAATAGTGTAAATAGTAGTCTCACAGAAGAAGCTACCCACTCACCATGCAGGTATTGCTAAAAAGATACAGGGCAGTTCCACTGATTTGTTAACGTTCTTCTCCACCCTTTCTGCAAAAGGACTGTTATTAAAAGAAAATAGGGGTGGCCATTATAATGTGTCTTTTTCATTAGTCCTTGTGCTCAGGTCATATAATATACAGAAATTCTCTCTTCACCTTGTGCTAGTCCCCAGAATATCTCTGTATGTAACAGAAAAAGAACAGAATAGAGATAGCTGTTGTAAAAGGGTAATGAATTTCATGATGTCGTCAGTAGACGGAAAGGAGATAACAGCATCTCTGGTAACGTGGGCTGTCCATTTCATTTGTTCCTAAACCTTCTCATGTTGGTGTCAGGTCTAAGGCTTTATTTAGGATTCCCATTACAGATTAGTCCCAAAGGCAGTGTGGATAGGTAGGGACAGGTACCTTCAGGCATGTCCCCTGCCAGCCTGACTCCTAGCCTTCCAGGTTAGTTAATTAGATAACTAAGACACAGAAGACCAGGTGGTGGTGTACAGTGAACACAGAAAATCTGAAAAGCTGTCAGGATGTCCTTGGCTATATATTCATGGAAATACGAAGTGTTTCTAGGTCCCCCTTTAAGGACAAAACTATTCCAGGTCCATCTCACGAGCTCTCTTCGCCTGCAACATAAGACTGATTGTTCTGAATTGTGTTAAAAGTTCATATATCCCAGGATTCCACCTCCCAGAGTGGCTGTAAATGGATGTTTGAAGAAGAGAAATGTATGTTCCTCTAATAGCGGAGTTTGACACCTAATATTTTCCCTGGTTTCAACTCTTTTTGGTCGGCTACTTTCTAAACCAGATGTAGTTTCTATGTACCTAGTAATGCATAATTAATACAGGATTTCTCTTCCATGAGCTCATCCAGGCTCTTATTGAACCCATGTAAAATTTTAACATCAATGATATTCTTTGACAAGGAGTTCCACACCCTAATGATATGTTGCATTAACCGTGGACTAACATGGGTTGGAACCTGCATCCTGGTAGTTTATTTGATGCCATCTAGTTCTTATACACGAAGGGCTGGTGATTCAGCAACAAATTGATCCACAGCCACCTCCTCCATGCAATTCACAGATTTCTGTTTTATCTGAATGATACAGAGGAGTCTTCACTTACTTGAGCATTTCTCATAAGGAAGCCTTTTCATCAAGCTTTGATCATGCTTGCTGCCCTCCTCTGAACCTTTTGAAAGTATATGCTTTGAGGTGAGAGGATCAGAACTGGATGCAATATGCAAGATATCAATGAATCATGCATTGCTTGTGGTGCTTTATTTTGTTTTCTTATACAATGATTAATATCTATTTTGTCATTCAGGCTGCTACTGAGCTGGTATTTTTGTGCCCAACATGCATCGCTTCATGTTTTTCTTTGCTTTGTCTGGTTTTAGTGCCTAGCTGCTGTAACTTAAAATCCTTCTGCAGTTCTTTAGAGCTGCTCTTTGTCCTTATGCCTTCAAATGACTTTGTATTGTTGAACTTTTGTCACCGAACTACCTAACTGCTCGATCCCTTTTCCATCTTATGAATGTTCAACAGTCACAGTACACATCCCTGCAGAATGCCATTAGTGACCTCCCTTCTTCACGAGGGCAGATCATTTATTCCTACATTTTGTTTCCAGTCTTTTTAAGCCATCATTTATCCATTACATTCCCTCTTATGCCATAGATTCTTAGTTTCTTTCAAAGCCTTGATGGAGAAATTTGTTGAAAGCCGTTTAGAAATACACGTAGACTTTTATCACCTAGATCACTTTAACTGAACAGAGGTGGCCTTTTTGGGGAATTCTGCTAGGTTTATGAGGGGCAATTTCCTTTCACAGAAGGCAGGTTGACTCTCTCAAAGTACATTATTTTTGTCAAGATGTCCATTAATTGTTTCCTTACAGTTTCTATAGATGTCAGATTTCCAGACATGTTATTACTCACATCTCTCCTGGCATCCTTCTAAAATTTGGTACTGTATTTTTCCCTCCCCAGTGCTCAGATGCCAAGGTCATTTTAAGTGAATGGTTAATCACTGCTGTAGTTTGGCTATTTGACGTCCCTTAGATGTCTTAGGTGAATACCATTTAGTCCTTGCAATTTGATATTGTTCACAATGTAAAAATGTCCTGGAATCTCTTCTATAGTCACTTCAGTTTCAGACAAATCCTTTGAGTCCTCCACAGAGAAGGATTCTGGAGTAAGAATCTGCTCTCCTCCTGCCACAGGGACCATATGCAAAGAATTTGCCTTCTCTGAAATAGTGTTGGCTTCTCTTGGAGTGTATGTGTTGACCTTAGAGACTTTTTGAAAGGTTTTCTGCTGTTGATATACATGAAAAAAATACTGTTAGCTTTGATTCCTTTAGCCTGCTGTTTCTTGAATTCTTCTTTGGTTGACTTACTGTGTTTGTATGTTTAATGTACCAAAGTTTATTATCACTTCATTTCTAACAGGGTGCCTTATTGTGTCCAAAAAGCTGTAGGGAGTGCTAAAACATTTTTTAAGATCTTTAAGGAAATGGAAACATGTTTGAATATAGTAAAATATGTTTATTTCCACTCTGCTATTTAAACTGATTCCTTTTAAAGGTCATTTTTACAATTTTTTTTTTTTTTTGTGTAGTAGTCTGTATAGTGTCAGGCACGTAAGTGTATGTACAATTCTTTGCTGAATAGGAAGGGATTTAATTAGAGGCTTAAATATTCTGCTGAACTGGGCCTTGATAACTCTAACTTCCTAACAGTCTAAGTGATATTTAATGTATCAACTATGAAGAATAAAATTTACCCCCAAACACCTTGAAGATTCTAGTTAAAGAAGGTAGTCAAAGAGACCAAAGCTCAATTTAGCAACTTTCATTCCTTTTTTTTGTCCTTTTCCTTTAATGCTTTAATAGTTAGCCATATTTCCTTTTCATTACAATGTAGCATACATTACAACATAAAATTACCCTGAAACTTGTTTTCCTTCCATTTCTAGTGAGTTATGAATCGAGGGATTTGAAGTGGTTATCATGTGCTTCTATTCGTTAGTGTTCATTAATTAAAACACCATTGCTCAGATAGAGATTTATCAGGTAAACTGAAATTCTCTCTCGTTTCCATTTTGGATGACTAGTTTTAGATTTGCAGTAGCTCTCGGATCTCTCTTTTAAATTAGTTTCCCTAGGGTTCTGAAATTTTATCAGATAGTGGAATAGTAAATAGTTGTTCAGACTTCAAGCCCTAATGTTTCTGATCAAAGCCACAAAGTGCTTTCCTATTACGAGTTTCCACTGAAGCAAAAAATGCCAACTCAGAGTTTTCTTCATAAAGAAATTCTTCTTTGTAGAAAGAAAAACCAAACCCTTATATTTATTCAGCTTGCTTTCTTTAAAGATCGTATAAACTTGGAATATAAACTGCCTTTTTTACAGCTATTTACTTGTTTCTCTACTTACCATAATTTACCAAGGCTTTCTAACATATATTCCACATTTCTAGTCAGACTATCTCCAGTACAGCTCTTCAGGCATACAGTGGTGTTACTATGGTTAACAGTAAGCTCTGCATCTCAAACCTTCCTACCAAGACAGAAATAATAGTTTAATATTTACAACTTTGACATGAGACATGCTAGCTACAGCACAAGTTTGGGCAAATGTAGTTAGAAATGACTTCTTGATAACAAGAGGTATCCCTAAGGATATATGGATGAATGATGGAGACATATGTATGACCTTTGGTTATACAACAGTGAAGAAAAATCCGTGCAATATGCTGGTATAGGCCCTCAAAAGAATTAATTGAGTTTCACCCTCAAGAGTTCAAATTCTGTTCTGCTTTGTAGAAATTTCTTATTCTGTTAACTTCTTATTCCTCTTAAAGGCAAATAGATTTAAAAAGGGAAATAAAGGCCTGATCTCACATCCATAGTCTAGGCTGGGACTGTGGCTTGGGTTACTTCTATAATATAAAAATCTTAGGAGATGTCTGGCTATTGTTGGCTGCTTTAAATCCTGGAGAGGCTAGAGAGAAACCTACTGTTGCCAACACCAGTAGCTGGTATCAAAAATAAAGTGATGGCTAATGCTTTTTGATGCTGGAGATGCTTTGGGATTATTATGAAGGCATGAAGACTACAGTAATAGCGTGTCACTGAATCTTCTAGATCATTAGCAGATCAAGTGAAGGAAGTGTTAGTGACATATGCCTGGTTTCAATACATGTGTATTAAAAATTAGACTAATCAAGGATTAGGACCAAGGATTAAGCCAGGGTTTAGGAAGAGAGACTCTGAAGTAAGATTACAGGCGCCTAAGTAATGCTAAAACTCTACGGAGTGCAGGTGGTTAGTACTCAGTGTAAGTACTTGGTTAAGTTTGGGCTTGGAAAAAGAAGGCTTAGCTTATTGCTGAGCTCCTAATGTTTAGAGTGAGGGTTAGAGATGGCAAAAACTTGCGTGATGGATGTACAGTTTATACAATAAGGTGAAGGATTTGGCAGCATGTGTGACAAGCAGACACATTGGTGGAGTCTACATGGTCTGATTTTGTGCCACTGTAGAGGTTGATCAGTGTTTCTTTTACAGCTTTTTTGTCACTAAGATGGTCTAAAGGCTGGATTAAATTTGATTGCTGGAATTAATGTTTAACATGTAATTTTAGTTTAGTTTATCATTTGGATGTAGTTAAACCCTAGGTCAGGGTAGGTAATGATTAATTATTGAGAAAAATGTTATTTCTTAGCAGGGTCAGTTCTTGATCTCTTCATAGTTTATTTGTGCAAAACTTTGAAATATGGTTTTGTCTTAATTTTAGTCACAGTCCTAATACCTCTTCCATTGAGAGGTAGACAGGCTTTATTTAATAGATAGATCTTCTGGGCCCCAGAGGACCAGCACTGGCTTCAGTTTGGTGGGAATCAGTCAACATTCTTGAACTTCTCTAAATGTCACTTTATCTTTGTGTGTATACAAACATGTATGTGCCAGTCTTTCTTCCAGATAAATAATCACAGTCAGTCGCTGATCAAATGTAATATTCTTGAGCCTGTCAAAATTTTCAGCATCATCCCATTGCCAGTTCATTTCCCCTTTCCCATACAACACTGATCAAAACAGTTGGGAAGTTTGGCCTGCACTCTAGGCTTTGGCAACCTCATTTAAGTGCTAAATGTGATTTTCTTTTCCAAATGAGAGGTTATGTGTTCTCATAGTCTCCTGACTCCTGCTGAGTTTACTTCTCAAGAAGCAAGATGCTACTGATTTCTTCCTTCATGCAGAGGTAGATAGTGCCAATAACATCCCTCTGATGGGTTTGGAATAGGGTGGAAGCCAAAAACCAGGAGGAGCTGCCACTTACAAATTTATTCAGTCTGCCATGGCTCTTGGCGCCCTGTTCTGTGGCATTCTTACTACGGACTGCTGAATAGAGATAAATAGATGGTCTCCCACACCTCTCCTCTGAGCAGTGGTCAGTTTAGAGTGCTTTATTTTAAAAGCATTTCACTAATGTATTTAATTCCTTTTTATCTTAAATTCAGACTATGCATTAGCTCTCTATGCTGCTATTTTTTTGTGAGTTGCTTTCTCACTCTAGAGTCAAGGTCATTTGAGATGCAGGGAGGATAAATAAGTGAAAATTTCTTAATTTGCCTTTTAAAGAAAAAATAAGTAGGATTTGTAAATTTAAGCTTCTGTTTGCACCCACCAGTATTGGTGTTTCATTAAATGTTTTCCATCAAATGGAAGCTTTGCTTGATGTCTCCAAGCTTTAATAGTTCTAATAGGAGGTTAGTAACTCTCATTTGTAGAGATATTCTCTATATAATGAAAAAAAAAAAATCTAAGGCAATAAAATTAATGACAGAAATTGGTAAGAAATCAATGACAGCTGAATGCAATTTCATATAAATGTGACTGGTACTAAGAACTGTCTGTGAAAGCCTCAACGAGAGAATTAATCTGAACTTCCTGAACTCTTCACTTTTATTTCTGCTCTTTCTTCATATGTATTTTATTCCTGTCAGGGAAGCCTTTGCTTTTCCAACAGCTTTACAGAAGATGTTAAGAACTGCAGTAAACTAGCAGACGTGTACAGTAACTTTCTTAGTCTTCTAAAAAAAATATTGATGGTGCCATCTGGAGTCCTGGGAAGATTAAACAATTTGCTTTTTAAAATGTGTTTGATTGCATGTTTAAAGGTGTTTTCTTATACATATTGTATTATCATCATAATATTAAGTCCAGCATTATCAAACAGCAGACAGAATAGTTTGTGAAGTTTTAATTTATTGATTCCTATAAAATACAGGGGTAGAGTTATATAAATGTGCTTTGGAACACATGAGCATTGTGCTGCACAAATCATGGCAGTTTGGTGCATTACATTACAGTGTCTTTAGTGACTCGAGTCCAGTACTTCACCATGACAGCAAACGCAATCATCTCTAACATGTTTCTGCAGCTCTGCTATACTGTATACCACTTCCTTATGAACAAAACAATAGGCTATAAGATATTAAATAAGCTTAAGCATAGCATGAGGAATGTTGAAATGGGGAAATTTAGTGATATAGCTGTAGTGATATAACTCTCGGTGTAAACACATTGTTTCAAGATTTACAGCATCGTTTACAGTGTTATTTATGTCTCCTTGGAAGTGGTTCAATTTTAGCAAAACCACCGAAAGTATAAAAAAAGGAAAGAAAAAACACAAAATTCCGAAGATAGAGACCCGTACTAACATAGAGTGGTATAATTATATTGGAGTATACCAATACGTTTTCCTGGGTAGACATTCTTTAATCATATTTTGGAGTTTCTATTGATTTTTCTTGTTAGTAGTGGCCAAAACATGATTGAATGTAACATCTAGCTTATGCAACAGTGCCCTGAAATAGCACTTAGACCTCTCAGCTCAGCCCTCAGTGACACACAAAGTCGGAGTACAGGTTTCCAGCAGCATCAAAATAACTAATAAACCTGTTCCTTCTCAGGAAGTTAACAGATCATCATTAGTCAGGCAAGTACCTTCTCCATCCTTGAGGATACTGCCCCATGTTACACCTTTCCTTCACAGGGATATCTTGGAGTTGTTTAGTGGTACATAGTATGAATTTAAAATACTTTCTCTTACCAGTAGAAGTAATGGTATCTCCAATTTTTTTCACATAAACCTGTGTAGCTACATCTCTGTAGTTATATATATACACATAAACCTGTGTAAATACTTGTGGAAATCTTAATGGGTACAAAAGCCATCTGCAAGTCTGTATTTTTATATATAAAGATTATTTGGAGGGGGTTGAAGCATTTTATTCTGAATAAACATTCTGTATTTTCATATTTATTTACTAAAACACTTTATTTCTGCCACCCCCCTAACTCTCATCAAGAAAGCTACTGATGTCTTTTAATTAAAGTCTACAGGACTAATATGTCATTAACATGGTTAAGAAAGGGAAATGCTCTGTGTACTACCAGAAATAAAACAAGAAATGGTCTGAATTTGAAACTAAAAAATGCTGGTATGTTGTTAGAAATTTTAGGAACGGTCTTAGGTGTGTCTCGTATTCCAATTTTCTGCCTTTTAAAGGTCTTGCGTTAAGTTGGAGATTGTTTTACAATCCATTCTGTGTGGTGCCTACTAAAATAAATGTGGCTATTTTTCTTCCATTTAAAATTTGGAAATCGATATTTCGAGTTTATCTTTAAATGAAGTGTGGTAAGATATGCCAGCATTCCTGTGAGGTTAATTTTCACTTGAGTGTCATGAAATATTACATTGGTCTTCTGCATTAGTTCTGCTGTGTATTCTGCGTTCTACTCAGTTATCAGGCCAAATCCTGTGAGTAGCGTGACCAACACACTCTTACTCTGCAAAAGAAAGGGAATGTGAACAACTGAAGAGAAGTGTTTGCCTATTCGGTCATAATGATTTCTCAGTCTGCTTCATCAGCAGTGGCTTGTTTCTGCAGTCCAAGGGTAAATAGTAAAGCAGCAATGAAGACAAGTAGCAATTTGATCACCTCATTGGTACACTGTGCCATGTGTTGTCTAAGCAAGCCATGAAAGCCTGAGAACTTGTGGAAGGCCACAATTTATGTTTATCATTCATATTTTATGGATAACAACTTTGCTTTTCAGTTGTGAAAGCAACAGCAAGTGAGAGCTGGGAAGCTGTCAAAATCACTGAAGTGTTTAGCAGTGTTATTCCAGTGACTAAGCTGAAGACTTATCTGTGGAATTCAAAGCCATAAAACATAACTAAAGTTATGTTTTGCTTATCTATTTAAAATGGTTGAATTCTTTGTCTGGAGAAAAATGTGAAAGAGATCTAAAGGAAAAGGTTATCTGAAGACTGGGAAAAAAAATAATTATTTTCCAATACTCTGTTAGCTTGGATATTTTGGCATTTAATGTCAAAATAGTCAGGAGAAGTGACATAGTGATTGAGAAATTTGTCCGGAAGAGCTTGAAGAGTCACTAGGACATCTCTTTCCTGTAAGCTGTTATCAACTGTCTAAGCAATATGTTCCAAAATTTACCTGTCTCTATTGTTACAAAGCTTTTTGTAATGTCTGACTTGAGTCTGTCTTGCTGCAATTTAAGTGATCTGCTGCTGTTTATTGTGCTCTTGTGAACACGGAAAGCATGACCTTCCTCTTTGCAATAGTGTTTTATACCACCTGCACTGCTTTGACTTTTGCTCAACTCAATCCTTCAGTCTATCTTCTTAGATAAGGAACAAGTACTCAGACTCACAGGGACAGAGAGCTGTTATCTCCCTCCTACTAAGTAATATTCATATCCTTAACACTTAAGGCAGTTCTAGCTGAACTATACAAGCTCCCACAGACTAGCTGTTGCAACAGAATTCTTGACAAGCTGAGAATGCTAATGTTCCCTAATCAAATAAAATTGCTTCATTCTGCATGAAAACTTAGGAGACTTTCCTCATGGAGTAATGCTGAATACTGAGTAGTCCTGTGAATGTATCGCAGAACAATCTATTCCCAGGTCAGACTTTGGGTAATCCAGGCATATTGTAATATCTTTTAACACATAACGTAGGAGGTTTAATATCCTGAATATATCCCAGAGCTGCAGTAAATCCTCAAAGTTCAATGTTATAATGCTCTGGATAAAACATTTTGCCGGGGGGGAGGGGAAGCAGAGAAAAGACTGGTTGAAAATGATGGTGTAGGGATGCTCTTTGGAATCAATTATCTACGCAATGGGCATAAATTAAGACATGGTTAGGACATACATATTGTCATTAGTGAATAGTAGTTAGGTAAATAGGAGTAAGAAAAAGAACAACAAGCATTTAAGCATTACAGAAAAAAACTTGTTTCTTTTGTAGCACAATGATAGTGCCACGATAACCCCATCTAGTTTAAGAGCTTCACTGAACTCTGAGGCCTGTAAAACACCAAAACAATTTAGGAGCCAGCTCCAGAATCTGTGTGGCATGACAAGCTGTATGCCTCAAAAGATTTAGCTATCCCTGGAATACCAGAAGAGAAGCTCAAAGAATGATAATGTTGCATTACCTTCCTGTAAGAGGATTTGTTGACCACCCTGCTATAGCAATGTACTTTGCTGTTTCTTTATTTTACTGTTTTATCAGATACTAACAAATTTTAACCTATGAATTTTGCAGCTGGTGACAAATGTTCTCTGCTGCAAGTAGAATTTTATTTCTGCAAGAAAGTGGATAGTCAGTTTTATTTTATGCAAGAAAACTGTAGAGAAAGATGAGCAAGACTTCTTAAGAGTGAGAAAGTGTAATAATTGTATTGAATGAATGTCTTTCACACTGCTCTGCCAGTCCCCCTATTTTGATTTAACTGTTAGCCTACACGTAGGAGTTTTTATAGTAGCTTCCTACTTTACAGCAGGAAGATGAATAGAGAAGAAAGCCCATTTAGCACCCAGAAGCTGGAAAGAAACAGGGTGAGGAAATGCATTCTGGATGATGTCTTCAGCAAATTTCTTAACTTAGGAGGGAGAAAATACCTACTTATTAGTCAAAATAGGCCACTGCGACTTTGGATAATATACTCTAAAATTCCACACAGTGACATCTGTGACCTAAAGAATGTATGTTACAATTATCTACAGAAGTTAACCACTGAATTTTTATTATGAGTATATTGACAAGACCGTGGTTTTATTGTATCGGCACATACAATAAAATTGGCTTGATTGCTAAGATCTGTACTTCCAGATGAAAACTCCTTTAGAAAGCTTAACAGATTTCATACTTCAAGGGCTTTACATGTAGATTCTGACATTGTCTTTTTCTCATTGTTTCTTCTAGGAAAGTAGTGTGCTTTGGCATAAAATTAAGTTGCTTTCCCCTCCCCTCCTCCTGTACAAGACAACTGTACGTGTGATGTCTTGTAAATCGTACCAGTCAGAGTTACATCACTTTAGTGTTGTCAGAAATTGCTGTGTGATAGGCCCAAAGGCTTCTTCTGATACAGGCATACTACTCCTTCCCTCAGCTAGATTCAGATTCCTAGAAATGAAGATGCTATCCCTTATTTAGGCCAGGTGGAGTAAACAATCCTACAGAAGCAACTCTAAGTTTGAGGCCAGAATCCGCTTCACTTCACATTCAATAAAGGTTTATTTTCCATTGCCAGAATTGAGGCTATAGTTTAGTAAATGCTACAAATCTGATAGGAAAAAAGACCGTGATATTCTAGCTTTTTTCTATCAGATTTAACACTTCTAAGGGCTTGCTAAATCCATGGGTTAGCATGTCTACATATTTTAACAGTCATATAGTGACCATACACTTTTCAGTGTTCTTATTTTAGTAAGGCTGAAACATTTTAGTTTGGGGACCAAAATATGTGTAACAGTGCTGTTGGAAACATGCTTCTTAATCATTCACTTAAAGAATTTTCAGAGAATGAACATGTATAAACTCCGTCTTTTCTCCCAGTAGAGGACCTTCCCTCCCCCCCCAAAAAAAACCCAGAAGAGGGGCTGCATGAATTCAAGCTGTTACACTTTTTTCCATGGTCAGAATATTGAGCAGAAAAGTTCTAATGCATTGAAGTCGAGTGGAATATAGAAGGAGCGAAGATCAGCCATGGTTTTATGTTCAGAAAGCCTAAATAAGGACCTAAATCTCATTCTTTAAGTGAGTGCTGTACAAAGAAAGCAGAAATAGCTCAAATAGTATAAATTATTTAACTTAATAATGAGGGAGAAGAAACCAAATGACCTTGAGAAAGCACAGAGTGTTCCTCATTCTGAGTACTTGTTATTCCCATCTCTCCTCTGCATAGGCTTTGCTCCATCTAATGCTAGACTGCTTACAAATTCCATCTCTACTTAAAGCAGGCAGGTGGTATTTGGCGATACGCTATCTTACTTCCTCAACACTAACCACATGATGGTGCTGCAAGGCCAAGTGGAACAAATAAGAGCCTGCCAGACTGCATACTGAGCAGTGACCCATCCAAATACATCCTCTGTGATATCTTTCCTCCTAAGAAAAGAAAGGCTAGCAGAAAAAGTTTTGTATGGGCAAGTGAAAGTCTTTATCCAAGACTTAGTATCTAAAGTTCATTCCTATGCTACTTTCCTAACTTTTAAATGACTGTCTCGTTTCTTCTGTAACTTTGAGGGTGTGCTAACATTAACAGTGCACTGACACAACTTTATCATCAGCAGGACAGTTCAATAAGTAAATAATGTACACAGTGGCAACATTCTCTTCAAATGCAGCTTTATTCTGCTTTTACAGAGCAGTTTACTCGCAGCTGAATCACATGTAACTCACTAGACAGAAGAAAGAGCAATTACATCTGTGCAAGGTAATAGGCATGAAAGTTACACTCCTTACCAAACTGATGAAACTGGTTTCATATTAGTGTGTCATATTTTGTAAACATAATATAAAATCCTTATGCAGTCTTGTTAGTAGTGTCCCTCCTTGGCTTCAGTCTTTTACTCATTTTAGTCTGCGTGCTAAGTATGTTGCAGTGAAAGCAAAACCATGCTGCAGATGCGAGAGAGACAAATTCAGATCAAATCTGATCTGCTGGCCATTAAAATTGTACCAATGTCTTGTATGACCAATATGCACCTACCTATTTTTATTGTTTATACTAACAGATTGAACTACATCAGGAACCATAAATTAAGAATTATAAGGCCATGGCTTCTTGTTAATTTTCCACTTACAAATGCTAGTAAAAAAATGAAGAAAAACTATTTTGAGGTCATATTTTAGTGTAAAATAGTTCTGTATTTTTCTTAGGCACACCTTTGTACTAGGTCAAAATGCTTAAGAAATTTTAGGAGAACATCTTGCATTTAGCACACTGCTGCCCTTTTAGGAATAGCATTTCATAGGCTAATAACCATGCAAAACTACACACCTTCTGGACATCTGATTTTGGACACCTGATGAATCTTATGAAACTCTCACAGCATTATGATCTTGCTTTTATAAAAGGAGAGTCCTTCCAGATATTTAGAGAAGAGTGGAGGAAACCAGAAACAGAACATGAAACTTGAAAAAGGGAGGATCCTTATCCCCTAACTCATTAACCTCTATCTCATCAACCTCAACTCAAGGAATGTTTCCAGATAGCACAGCAGGGTGAAAAAATGAGAAATTTTTCATCTCGATATGTTTGTTGTAATTTTTAAGTGAAGACTATCTGTTTTCCAAGCCACTCTGCAAAGTCTATGGGAAGTGTGCATCAGCCCACTCTTTCCGCTCAGAGACACACTAGAAATAGCACTGCTCAAAAATCTAGGACTCTGGTACCAGTAAGGAACCTGGGAAGAGTCAGATGCATTCGCACAGCTCAGGGCGATGCAATGGTGATACCCCATTTCTGAGACAGGGAAACACAGGTTGTGCTCAAGAAGCACGTCAAAAATTAAAAATGACAGTGCTAGTCAGCATGGGGGAAACGTGAATGGACGCAGTTCCAGCACATAAGGTCCAAACAGAGTCCTGGGATGTTTCAGTGAAGGGAGGTTGCATCTTGAGCTCTGTGGAAAAAAGAATACAAATCAACGTAATGATGGGAAATTATCAACAGAAGTTATAGACAGATTTTTTTTTTTTTTTTTTTCCAGAGGAAAAAGCTGGCTGTTTCATTCCCTTTCCTGATACATTACAAATCTCTTCCTGCAAGATTTCCTTACCAGGCTCCCCTCGGTGAGAAAAAAGTCATTATCCTGCTAAAACCCTTCAGATTTCACTCAGGAATGTTTCAAATCTTTCTCATCCTCTTAAGTTTTTCTTTGTAGCAGTATGAACTGTTGCTATCAAAGCAATCACCTAGTCTGTATGTGAACAAAGAAAGGCATTTCACAGATTTCACATCATGCTGCACAGTTCAGACGGCTGGATACTTGCTCTGTCTAAACAATTTCCTGGTGCCTGGGAAGGAACTGTTGGACAGGATAAAGTGTGAGGTCATTCTGGAAGTTGTGTAGGAGACAGTATCATCTTAGTTCACCTGAGACTGAGGTAGAAGTGATTAGTCAGGACAGTGATTACTGCTATTCTGTGTGTGTTTCTTTCAATAAATTAGTAATTTTAATGGAAAAGTTTCTGTATTTGAATAGCATCATACCGCAATGTGAGGCAGCGTTGTTAGAGCGACAAGTGGTTTTCAGCTTCCAGGCTTGTGAAATGCAGTGATGTTAAACTAAGAGATCAATTTTCCTTTGAAAGGGACACAAATCTTCCTCTAAGATGACATGGGCTTAGTTTTGTCATCTGGTTTGCAATTCTTACTGTCCTAATGAGTCCTTTAGACTCTGTGAGACATTTAGAGAAAAGCAAGTCACCAAGTAGGGAGTAGTGGATACCTATCTACCGAAGTACAAATGGAGAGCAAGTTTAGTGTGGAGTTGGGCTCCTGCTCCTGTACGTTATTTCATATCAAATTAACCCACTGTTTGTGTTGACTGCCAGCATATTTTCATCATTCTAATGCTTTGGCAGACATACAGAAAGTGTGACTGCCCACCCTGAAAATACTCAATTGGAAACTATGAAATAGATTAGGGTTCAAGGTTGATTTAGGAATCAGTGGATATCAGTCCACTGCAGTGGCTGCTAAATAGTGTGGAGAAACCCAACTAGCTGGTTTTAGTCACCCTGTCAGGAACAGCTGCATAATTACAGTATTAGGAGGATCATAATGGGCCAGTTCTGATTGGTTTCTTGGCTACTCTGAGCCTGTAGTATGAGCATGCTCTGTGTATAGAAATTTTCCTTTCTTCTTTGAAACATTTCACACTATTATTGTAGGTTGTTTTTTTCATTTTTGTTTTTAAGAGCAGGAAAAATAAGATTTCTGATCTTTCCTCAAAAGTTGACATCAGCTGAACCTCTGTAAATTAAGGCAGAATTTGACTTACAAGGTGAAATATTTAAAGTCAGTGTCTGTCAGGAAGCACGATTCCTTACCTGGTCCCTGCATCAACATTTAACCATCATTTCAGCACTTGACAAGCCTATTATTACAGACAGCTGTCATACATACAGTTTGCCATTTTGATCTGGAATTGTCATATCATGTATTTTATATTTGAATTTGACATGCCAGGCTTTGCAAGTTTTTTGTAACTTAAGTAGTTGCACAGGCATCTGAAGTTTCTTTCTCAGTAGTGAAAAATGCATGAACACTGAAAGGTGCATGGTAGCGCAAACAGCATGTTGCATTAAGTTGTCCTGCCCATGTGGAAGAACTTCTTAATGATAACTAATGACATTAAACTGTAGCAGATTTCTTAATAAATATTAATGTAATTAAAGTGGAATGCATAAACAACAGCTTTCCACTAATGACTTGCTGGCTATATGACGCAGCCCTATCATATACCAGATCAAATTTGCCTCCTCATTACGGTCTTGTAGGTAAATGTAGGTTGTTTATCTACATAAATCCTCATTTTCCGCTAAGAGTACGTCTGTCTAGTAAGAAATGTAGTTTGTTTCTTCCGCCAGTACATGTCAAGGTTTTGTATCTATGGTGCAGCAGCTCTGTTCTTCACCAATTCCTCACCAAAGACAAACCTGAAGTCCATGAATATTATTAGCCCATGAATATGGTTTTAATAAAACATTGTATTTCAGTTAGCTTTAAAAGATGAAGCATATTATTTATTTCAACAAACTTTCAGTTTACTCACTAGCCCAAAGATGGGTCTCTTACCTCTGGCATCCAGCTAGGCTGGGATATACATCAGTCCAGAGTGTATCACTGCTGTGAATATCTACTCAAGAGATTAAAAAAAAATACAGAATTGTAGTAGTTCCAGGCAGTTTACCTGGTGTCTCTCCCTTTTGGAAGATAATTCCTTGTTATGTATTCTGCAGATTAAAAATCTAGGGCAGGAAGGTGTCACAGAATTGTCCACAAAGCTGCAGAATTGAGTACGACATTGCATACCATAGAAAGAACCGAAGTTAAGGGTTTCCTGCTAACTTTCATCATGTCTGTAGCTCTTGGTCCCATCCTCACAAATCCTGGGAATCACCATATACCTGATTAGAATGTGCTGCAAAGAGCACCTTGAAAATGGAAAAAACACCAAAAATAGTGGGTTGCTGGGTCCTCTGACCCATCCCTGTCAGCACTCAAACTACCCATGGAAGATGGCATGACTTTTTAGCAAAATCTAAAACTTTTACCTGTCTTGCCTGAGAAATCAAGAGTTCATACTTCTTTGATTATGGTGTAGGAAAGAGAAATGCTAACCATATTCAATTGTGCTGTGGTAGACCATATGCCACGTTGCTCCATTAGGCAGATTTTCTCATCTTTAGAACTCTGAGCAGAAGCCTGGGCCAGTAAGCTATGCTGACTAAGACAAGTGATGATTCAAAAATATTCCACGTTTCTCCTTGGCTCCAGACCTGAAAGGAAAACTCTCAGATCATCAAGAAGTGACTCATTATAGAGAATAGACCTGCCATCCTCTGCTACTGAAAATATTTCTACATTAACATACTCCTGCTTGAAAATGGTCTGCTGAATTTAGCAGTTTTATGTGGAGCTAATCTGGAAGCTGCACACTGTGTACAACAAAGGAAAACCCTTTAAAATTCGTTCCTTAGGCTGCCCTGTGACTTTAGGGGGTCTATTTAATTGGCAGTGCTTCTTTCACCCCACCTTGTTCTGGGTTAGAGACTGCTGTGTTAGCTTCATGTATGTGTGCATTCTTGTGCATGCATACGTGCTTATATTCAGGTGTTGACCTCTTGATATGATCACCCAAGAGATGGGAAGGCTTGGTCCGGGTGAGAAACTTAATTAGGTACTTCTGCCCATCAGTGGTTTTGCAGCTTTATGTTAAAGACAGTGAATTAGTACTACAGTCTGGGTCTTCCTCAATACTCTGGAAGGACAGTGGGGAAGAGGAAGCATGGGCTGGGAGAATGAGCATGTGAGTGAAATGCAGGAGCACTGCATGCCAGTAGCAATGCCAGTACGATTTTTAAGCTCCTTCTTGCATTTCCAGCTCATCTATGTATGGTAAGAATGAATGAGTTGATGTCAGTGCTGTAAAGATGTAAGTCAAGATGTATGTAACTCAGAATTATGAACAACATATTCAACTGCATCTGTTAAAGGGAAATGTGCTGTTAAAAATCCTGCACATAAAGGATGAAGTGTGTCAAGACTAAAAACAAACAAGCAGGCTAGCAATTTTTAACCTTATTAAGGTCTGATGCCTTTCTGTCTAGAGGGCTTAATCTTTTAATACAGAGCTATAAAGAACAATTACTTTTTTTATAGGTTACGATTACAATCTAAGATGATTTACTATTTGGCCTATATTGCTGATGAGAGATGGGCTGTTAATTTTGCTGGATTTTTTTGTTTTGGTGGTCTGTCTTGTTCAGTGTCTCATTGTATTTTCTGCCTCCTAAATATCCTTCATGCTTCCATGTCAGCAAGTAACTCAGCTATGTACTACAATTTGTTGAGGATGTAGCAGTAGAGAAAGCATTACCCCCTTCAGATGTGACATTTGGTGTATTACCTGTATGTGCAGTATTGTCAGGGGTGTAGTTTCTGACCTGCAATGCATTATCTGCTCTACTGACTTTGGGGCTGTTTATCACCAGTGACATATTTCTCTGGAGGAACCTGCCATTCTTCTTGTGCCTGCTTTAAAACACTAAATGCAGACATACGGTCTGAAACTAGGTGCAAATTCAAGACTGGAATGAAAACAGATTTTTAATTTTTTAACAATTCCCTTCAATGTTGTCAGCTATACATGGTGCCTAGTAAGCTTCTTTTGCTACAGTAACAAATATCATGTTAAAGAGCAGAGGCACTGCAAGAGTGAAATTAATTATGTATGCTTTATGCTTGTCCAGCTAACCACACTGTGCTCCCAGTGAAATACTTAACACATCTGTGCATTCCTAAAGTCAAATAACAGCACTATAATTTGAGACTTACTTTTAGCAGTGAAGAAAAGATTTTGTTACACCTACCTACAGGAAAGCTATTCTTTTGCAGGGTGCTTTTTTCATTCATATGCTTTGATTGTGCGCTACTTAATTTAGTCAAAGACTCTAACTGAGCTTATTGGCAGACTGCCTGATATTCGGTACAGTAGGAATCTTCAAGTTTGAACCTTTGGGGATGTTTTCAGAGGAACGTATGTCTCCTATTTCATGCTTTATTGTGGCAGACTGAAATTTTAAAACAAATGACAGTTGACATAACTCACACTGGAGTTTGTTCTCCCACTGTTGCTTTTTAAATGATAAATTTCAGATACTCTATTTCAGTTAGAATATGTGAGTATTTGATATGATGGTAATAGATGGCAATGGCAGCAGAATTAATTCAGTCATAAAACGAGGTTAAGTGTGAAAAGAACTCTTTAACAGGAATGATTTCTGACTAAGCAATCCGTGGTGGACACTAAAGCAGTATTCGGTATCTGAAGCAGTTAAACAAGATAGACGTTTGACAGAGCAGTATGTGTCGTGGTCTAAGTAGACATAATAGGATGAAATCAAGAAATATGAATATTTAGGCTACAGACAAGACTATTTCCTGATATTAAGACCCGTTCTAGTTTAAATGGTCTCAAGAAAAAAAAAGGCAGCTCCTAGCAGGGAATATTTAACACCATGCTGAACAATATGCTAATCCTCACAGGAACATTACAGAATTGTCAGCAGGATGAACTAGCTGATCCCTTCAATCTCTGTTCTGTTTAATTTCAGTATCTCGTAAAGTCTCTGCTTAGGAGAATATGTACTTCACTGCTTCTTTTTCCTGGGTTTTTTTTGGGAACTGTCATGTCTATAGGCTAGAGAATGGCTTACTGCTGCAGGACATCCTCTGTTTGCTTTTCATTGCCCTTGATTTTCACAAGTAGTCTTGTCAATGAACATCTTCAGCTGAAACATTTGAGCTGCATTTACCTAGTTACATACTAAGTATCTCTGTGGTATCAACCAAATGCTTCGTACTGACCTGGAATCATCAAGTCTCCAAAGCTCCAGGACTCTGCAAATGGATGTACACAAACAAAAAGTGTCCTTTGAAGACTTGTCATCTCCCCTCTACTCTCCCAGGGAGAAACTGGAGGATTTATATGAATGTGTGCCCCCTCTTTGCCTCTGGAAACATGGAGATAATTCCACTTGAACAGGACTTGTGTGAAAAGTGTGACAAAATTGTGCTGAGAGTGGTCTTAACTCTTCAAAGCATTTTAGGTGAGATGAAAGCTTTCTACTTTTCTGCCAGATCTAGGGCGTTACATACATCTGTTTTTCAGCACTGCTAGCCGCTACTCTGTTTGCAAACATATTTTAAAGTATGTTTATGCATTGTGGAAAAAAGAAATGCTACATTTCAAACTTTCAGGTTGGTGACCTATATTAAATGGATAAAATTATTTTAATTTATTAAATGAAAATATATTTAATATTTTTGAAAAAAATCTATAGAAATAGTTGTTGTTAGTAAACAAATTCAAATGAAATCCTCCAGCCTTCATCCTGCTATAACTTGTTCTTGTAAAGACAATTGGTTTTAGAAGCTCTGCTGGTCTGTGATCCCTTACAATTTTCTGTTCTTGAGTTCAATGACCTTCTGAAATGTGGAAACCCATTTGTATGGCTCAAAACTCTGTTGTCCTCAGAAAGTTCTTTAACATACTGTCTTCTACAGGAAATTATTATGAATTTGGAAGTTATCCAAAGTCATCAGAAACCTCTAAAAAGATAAGGTCTTTGGCTCAAATTCATAGTGTTCAGAAAAGCAGTGAAAAAACAATCCAAATCAATCAATCACAGGTGCTGGGTATCCAAGTCTGCAACTGCATCCAGTTTTAGCCTCCTTTTCCATATACACCTGTGGTATATCTTTATGTGCTAATCATAGTGTTGCTCACCCATGGTGGTGGGTGGTAAACATTTTTTTGTCAAAGTAACAGCTTGCAGCTTCATGGCTTATTATTATAGAACAGAATAATCATAGATACTTCTGGACAGTTTATTTATAAAGAACAGAGGAAAATGTTTACTGTGAGATTCACAATGTAGTTGGTGAACCATGAAGTCTTCTTCCTATAATAGTCTTTGGTCTTTCTAACGTCTTAAGATACTGAACCCTGAGGTTTAGTTTTTCATGACCCTTTCCTTTCCATAAAAATCTCTGCATAGTTTGCCAAAATCAGTGAGGACTTTTTTTTCACCAAGAAATCTTTCAAACTTTGTGCCTAATTTTATGGCAAGTAAAATAAGAAAAAAACAGTGCCATGTAATAAATACTGCTAGAAATATCTTTCCAAGATACGATCCCCATTTTATTTATGATAAAATTGGAATGTTCCAATTAACTTAAGTGTAACATAGATGACAACTTTAATGATACAGTGTGTGCTGTTGGAGAAATGAAGTAGCAGCTAGTAGTTTGTATGATTGTGATCACTGCAATTTTGTTGTAAAATATTATTGCTCAAAGTCACAAATCTATCAAAATAATGTAAATAATTTGACATCATGAAAAGTTATTGACCCTTATAATATGTATGTTGTGTATTGCTTAAGCATTCTAGTCGTAATAATGAATGTTATCTAAATAAAAATAAATGCAATCACTTCATGACTCATACTAGGATTTGAGAAGGTACTAGATACAATGAATCTGACTCAGAAAGGCTTCATGTAAATACATGTAAGTGGGGTAGAACTTAGTTTATGTCTTAGCTTTCTGGGAAAGCCATTCTTGAGATGTGAAGATCTGAATTATTTCTGAAGATTTTACAAGGTTCTGAGAGTGGTGGTGATAAGAGACCAAGAAGAGAAGAGGTTTGCCCACTCAAGGAGAAGGTATTTACAAGGTTTTAGGTATCGAATAACAGATGATTAGAATAAAGACCAGAGGGGAAACAGAGAAGTTCATAAAGATCAGAGAAAGCCATAAAGCACAGATTCCCAAGCATCACTGATGAGCAAGCACTTCCTCATTAAGAGCTTGTTACAGTACGTATATAGGCTCAATCAATTTGTTTTATTTTAACAGGGCACCAAGTGCTTCCCATAAAATTTGAGGGCACTCAGTACTTAATTGAAATCAGCCACATATAACCCTTGTACTCAAATAAATATCTAGCTTTTCAGAAGTAATCAATTGAACGTTGTATACATCATTATATACAGAATAGCATAAAATAAAAAGTCTTTTTCTCAATAATCATGAAGCTGTACATACCATATAACGATTAATACACTTTTAATAATTGACATGTCAATACTGAGGAACACTTTATTCAAGGGAATTTTTAACAGGCTTGAGAGTGAAAATGGTCCAATGCTTACTGTGCTGGCTCTAAACATACAGAAAAAAATAAAAACCATATTTACTTTGTTCTCAGAGAATCTCAGCTTTGTTTTTTCTCATGTTTTATTATGAAACTTCTTATGTTGTTACAGTCGATAAAAATACGACACTATACAATATGCATCCAATGTGATGTAATTCCTTTCTTTTTCAAGCTAGTTCATATCTAAGTGTAGTTTAAAGTGGGTTATGTCATGCAGTGCTCAAATTTCCCATAAATAGCTCCTCCACATGTTTCCCTGAAGCCAGCTTTCTAGCTTTTGACTCTTTTACTGCAGTGTCATTCCCTTCGTCTGGTTTAGGACCTTGAGCAGGCTGACAGTGTGTGTGATCTTTGTAGTAACAGGACCTCCATGGACAATGGCCTGTTGCAATCCCACACATAAGCCTGCTGTTATTTCATGGATTTTTTTACTGTGACAGAAGAAAGCTGAAAATCTGTTTTGAAGGAAGTAACCTTGATTCTCCACTGTATTGCATACTGAATAACTGCTTACACCTTCACAACTTTTCCATGTAGCTATCAATCGTGAGATGGTTTTGGATATACTAATACGAAGAAATATACATGTCAAAGGCAAAACATGCTCATGTTGAATTCATGCAGTCTAATGAGAATCTTCATTTCATTAACAGCTCATAGGATGTAGTTCCTTCACTTGGACACACTATGAGAATAGGATAAATAGAATCATAAATAAACATTTCTAATAGCTTGACTATTTCTTGAAAGTATATAGGAACTGTTGCTGGAGGATATAAAAACATTTATTTAATAGAGTTCTGTAACTTCATATATATATTTGAGCATGTGAACTGCTACAATGTATTATAATGTACACAAAACCCAATATGCTCTATATACAATCCCATCTGTTTTAAATGTGGTGATTACTGATCACAGCAGACGGCACACATAGCGTAAACAGTTTGCTACATACAAACCAATATATTCTAATTAAAAGTCAATAAATTTCATATACAGTCCAATTAGTTGTCATAGAGACTTGTATTTAGCAAATGTAACTGATCTGTTTCAAATTACTAATTTAAGTACACCATTATTTAATTGACAGGCCAATATATTTGGGGATAGAAAGTGGCATATCATACAGTAGAAACAATATCATAAAATGAAAATAATATTTCAAAATACAATCTATTTAAGTTTGTTTGAGAAATAAAGTAACTTTGCATGGGAGAGGGTACTATGAATGCCATTGAAGTCCTCTTCCTACCAGTCCTTCTGTGGTACTTCATTTTGTAGGAAATTAGCTCTAAATCCGCACAAAACACAGCAGATGTAATTAGAAATTCAGGATACAAAGACTCAGCTCTCAACTTTCCCACTTGGTCAAACTAGCACCAGCATGACTGCAGGAAGTCTTATTCAGAGATGTGGTGGAAGAAGAGAATTAAGATCATCCACTATGGTACTAGTGGTTTAAAAAACAGAATCTAGGTATCTCTGGGAAAGGTAAAGCATTTTCAGAAACACTAAATAACATCAAGAAAAAACAACTAGAAGAAAACTCTTCACAGCCGTTTGATCCAATGATCAATTTAAATCCGGTAGGAAGGTGGGATAAAAGGCCTGCCTTTTCTTTTTTCCTTTTTCTTTTTCTTTTTCTTTTTCTTTTCTTTTTCTTTTTCTTTTTCTTTTTCTTTTTCTTTTTCTTTTTCTTTTTCTTTTTCTTTTTCTTTTTCTTTTTCTTTTTCTTTTTCTTTTTTCTTCTGTGATGTTGGTTAAAATTTGATTCCTGAACTGGGAAAGGCAACAGAGGTGGCTGCACAAATCTAGCAGTACTGCCACTCTGGGGAGACATTACAATCCAGAATCACAGTAGTATGGGTAGTCTAAGTGCAGAATCACGGAATTTTTAGAGTTGGAAGGGAACTCTAGAGATCATCTAGTCCAACTCCCCTGCTGACGCAGGAATGCCTA
>VYXH01004042.1:38772-140067 GCA_013397275.1 Burhinus bistriatus | reverse complement strand
TGCGTCTACATTTTCCCTAGTCTTCCTTTTTCTGTTGATATACTGAAAGAACCTCTTCTTATTATCTTTAACCACGGTGGCCAAGCTGAGTTCTGCTTGGGCTTTGGCCCTTCTAATTTTCCCCCTGCATAGCTTCACTACATCTTGGTATTCCTCGTAAGTTGCCAGCCCCCTTTTCCAAAGAATGTAAACTTTCCTTTTGTTCCTGAGGCCCAGCCAAAGCTCTCTATTTAGCCAGGCTAGTCTTCTTCCCCGTCGGCTTGTTTTTTGGGACATGGGGATGGCCTTCTCCTGTGCTTTTAAGAGTTCCTGCTTAAAGTATGACCAGCCTTCCTGGGCACCTTTGCCCTTCAGGACTGTCTCCCAGGGAACACTCTCAACCATGCACCTAAACAGGCTAAAGTCTGCCCTTTGGAAGTCCAAGGTGGCCGTTCTGCTGGCTCCGCGCCTTGCTTCTCCAAGAATTGAGAACTCTACCATTTCGTGTTCACTCTGCCCAAGATGACCTCCAAACTTTATATCAGTACACAGACTGTAGCATATGATGTTGAGTGATTAAAAGCCAGCTAAGATTACTCAGAAGGTCTGGGCTTAATGTAGCTGCACTGGTTTTGGGCAGGTGAAATCCTAAGCAAAGCATTAGGGCAGGTCACATCAAGTGTTCTGTGAAATTCCCTGGAAAGATTTGTCTTGGAAGTTTTTACTGAAAGTCCCGAACACTACATCAATTGCACCTGTGCTGATAACTTCATTACCACTACACGTAGCTTTTTAGATTCCTTAATATTAAAGTCAGCTTTGGGGCTGTATGATGACTGTATTTAGCCATCAAGAATCTAGCAGGTGTCAAGTTGGAACTCAGAATGGTAGAACGAGATTTACTGTTAGGCAAGTTAGAAAGGAAGAAATTTCCACTTCTCTTCCAGTCCTTTCTCTTCTGTTGTAACTGCTATGATTATTCCAAATGGTTGCACCTAACTGATAAACAGTATTTTATCTAGTCTAGCTGAATTGAAAGTTGTAGCCTTGTTTCTGGCAATAGTTAGTAGATAAGCTTTTTTTTTCATTTTAGGGGTGTTATTCTTGGCATTAGTAAATTCACAGTTAAATAATTTTTTTCCTGCTACTGAATATGCAGAATGTGACTCTTAGAACTGCCTGAAAGGCTCCCCAAAGAAGGAAGATGACACTAAAGGGGAATTTCTTTCAAAGCCAAATTGTATTGCTTGCAAGAGAAAATGAATAAAGTTGGGAATTCCTAGCAGAGAAGCCTTGAGATTCCTTAGCTTAAAATTATTCCTCTTTCTCATTCTGGTGCAATCTCTGAAGAACAGCAAAATGATCTGAAAAAACTCTGCATAAATAATTGATTTCCTTTACTCTAGATGTGGATTCTTTCTGCATAAAAATGTTCTTGTGGAGTACAGTTTGTAAGGCTGGAAGAATGAAGGATTTGATCTTTTGTTTAATAGGCGATGGCTTCCTTTGGTTTTCCTTGCTGTGCTACGTAGTTCTGGCTAAGGGAAGTTCTTACACACCAATAAATGATGTTTTGGATCTTGGGCTAATGATACGAATTTGTATCACAATTTGTTTCTTCAAGATTTTATTTTTAGCTCATGCCATGGTTAGGTCTAGGCAAATTAGAGATTCTGGGCACAATTTAAGAAAATAGGTTTTTAGTAAATCCGCAAATGAAGCAGGAGAACCATGTTGTTAATGCCTTTGCATGTTTCTGAAGACCAGACAGGGAGGACCTGATTTTGCCCTCTACAGAAAGAGCAAATAGAGTTACTGTTTGCTCGTCCAAGATGTAGATGGTATATCACACAGTCCCTCATAATGTGTATTCATGTACTTGATAGCCCACAAGAAGAGTGGTTATTTCCACAGGTCTCTGCACCAGGAAAGAAATATCCTAAGGAGTGTCAGGACATTGTAGTTTTATTTTAATGGAATCAAGTGACAATTGTAACTTGTAGAGTACAGCAAGGAAAGCCTGAATTTTACAAGGCTGGGAACAGAACATTGAGAATTAGCATTTTGTATGGGTTTGTAGTCTTTTGCTGCCTTTCTGCCAGCATGGATAGGTGACTGGTATTACCTGTGGTCCAGCTGGAACTTGGGCCTGTCAAAAAAATACAAATCACAATATAAAATAATCAGCTCATGAAAAAGTTCAGGCTGAGATTTATTTCTCATTTGTCACATCAAAAACAAGAAGCCTTTTATTCAGGAAGCTGCTGAGCATTTGACATTAATCCTGCTGATATGCAGGGAGAATAAATGAGGAATTTCTGTTGTTCGTGTGTTTATGTAGCATATTAATGATTTTGATAACAGCATGAGGATATTTGGCTAGTCTAACAACATGGTAAATTAAATTGTTATGGCCTTAAGACTATTTTTGGCTGCCATTGTTCTAGTAAATTTATAGCAACATATGACTACTAAAAGGTAGCACGTGTAGTTCAGGCTATGGTAAAAAATTTATTCTAAGTAGTTTCACGAAATCTGTTAGTTTATTGGTTGATGGACACATGCACCTGTTTTCCTGTTTCTGTTTGTTGTTTTTTTTTTTATCAGAAACCTGCTTCGTGTTCAGTGATATTTATGTGTGATGTGTATGTGCAATAGTTTTTTAATGATGTTTGTTTTAAAAGGAAGTAATTAAGCATACTAAGAAGAAGCTATACAGAGAAAAAGCAAGAAGCCAGTTCTCTTTTAAAAAATACATGTTTTTATTTAGACTAACAGCCCTCCAAAGAAGTTGAAAAATGTAACATGGACTAAATTTAACTTTGCTGCTGTCAGCAAAGATAATAATGTGTCCACCTTCCGACAAAATAAACTAAATGACACTCGACTAATATTTACCATCATTCAGGTCCCACAGGAAGGACTATTCATGAGTGATGGTAGTTTGGAAAAAATAGGTACCCCTCATCTTGAAAAGACGTATTATTGAAAGAGACTTATGAACTGCAATATTGATGCAAACCACAGAGCTGTCTGCTGAGCTATGAGGGGTGGTTAGAAAATGGTAAGTTTGTTTTGTCAGATATTCAGACAGATTTTGCACTGCTGAGTGACTGACTACAACTGTTACAATGCAGCATCCTCATGTGGAAGTTTCACCAGTGGAATCTGAGAGCAGAAAATCTGGTTTCTCATCTATTCAAAGTCAGTCTTTGGCTTTGAAGGACCTGCATGCACAATACAAACAGATTTCTTCTTTATCATTACATTTCTTCATCCTGTGGCTCACAAAACAAAATCTCTAATGAATTGATTTTGGGGTGTTTTTGTGAATTGAGGATAACCCACTCTTTCTCTAGTTAGCTAGTTCAAGAATCTCATCTTGATTTTTGCAGTTAGGAAATGTGTATAATCAGATGGTCAGTTAGAGAAATGCAGACCTGGAGCTGGACAGAACTGTTCCCAGGGGCAGAAGAAAAAAACATATAACTGATGTATGTTAGACACAACATATTTAATAAATCTGTATGTAATTTGCAGCTGCAGGTCAATGAAAAAAGAGCAGGGTATGAAAGCATGTTAGAAAACCTAAAAATGGCAGCAGGTGAATAGAAGGGTAAGGAAGGAGAGAAGGAAAAAGAGACCCTCAACATTAGCATCATACTCCTCAGGACAGAGGACTTCCGATGCTGATGAAACGCCTCCTTCCTCCAACTCCCTCCAACCAGAATGAAGTAATCAACATGAGGACACCCAAAGGGAAGTGAAAGGGTGAGTGAAACACTGGAAAAAAGGGGTAGAAACTTAGAAGCTTGCATATAACAATGCTCTAGTGTGTCCAGGGCCAACCAGTGGCCATTGGTTGTCATCCCAAGCTTGCACATTTCTACACAACATCATGTGTCCCCACTTCGTAATACCTCTGCTATCATACCAGGCCTGTATTCCGCTACACGAAATCGTTATGCTACAGTCATAAATATCTTATAGTACACAATAGCTAAACTACTTGTTACTATTATCTATATAAAAAGAAAGGCTGTACCATACAAAGATTACCAAAAGAAATTAGGCATAGGCACTGGGTCTTTAGAAAAGTTGTTATTGCAGCAAAATCAAGAAAAAACAAACCTCTGGACAGTTCACATAAAGCTTGAACATAAAGCTGACATAAAAAGCTTAAACATAAAGCTGACCTGCCTCAGTCCTGTCACCTTGCAAACTCGGGACAAAGCCATGGCCTGTTATTAGCAATGGTAATTTTGTACTCCTACAACAATATGACTTCTTTTCAGTCATGGCATGAAGGTTACAGCTTTTAAGCTTGAAGGATTGTAACCATGCGGAAGTGAATGAAATGTTCATTTTGGCGCTGCTGATTCTGGAACAACACTTTTAGCAACTGGGAGTAGAAAATTAGGAGTTTATTTAAGATAATGAGCCTTATAGCACTTTCATCATGTAAATGCAACAACTAGAGACACAGTCAAATCAAGATAATTTTACTGCATTAACTTGTTACATTCCTTTAATGGCCTTAATGCCAGCAGATGCATTTTTCAAAACTCTAAAGACAACAACAACAGTCAGTGACTTACATATGTCTTCAGTTTCTATTCTGCTCCTGCGCATTTTCATGCAGGAATAAGCAATTCAAGAAGCAGCTCTAGTATAAAAAGCAAACCAGTGCTATAGTTTGGGGATGATTTCTCCTCCTAGCCACTACATCCCCGTAGCATCTGTTTCAGCTTGATTCACTTTCTCTCAGGTTGGAGGCTGGTCAACCGTCATGATAATGTTGCCTTTATATACATGGCTGTATGGTTTTTGTGTAAGACAGCAAAATTTCACTTGTGTTTTTCAGTGCCTAATTAGATAACAAATACAGTGTCCTCCTAATTAGAAGGAAATAAGTGATATAGTGAAGGTACTTGCTTGGCAATATTCTGAACTTAGTTAAATTTAAGTAGTTATAAGTAAAAACTGTTTAACATGCATATTGGCAGTTCACAGACATTTATGCTATACTTGTAATGTCAGCTTTGTAGTCTCTGACCTCATTTACAGGTTAGTTATATACTTTGGTCTCTTGGATGGGCAGGTAAAGAGAAGCAGTGGAGGCATGTCAGTCTGTGCTCTCTGGCTTGTATTTTACGTAAAATAATTTCATGGAAAATAGAGCAGTGGGTGCTTGAACACGGGATCCTCCCATTTCTTTTGTGGTCATTAGACTTCAATGTCATGCTTAAACTAGCCTATATTTGGCTCAATTAATTTTTATGCCTTAAACTGAAAGTCGCTTCAACAGGAAGATGAAGTTCTTTATCATGCACTGTAAAATTACTAAAATGCATTAGATAGTGGACTGAAATGCCTGAAAGTTTAGTTCCAGAGGCCTGTCTTCCACAAAGGGAGTTCATCCCACTGTCTCAGATGTAAAACATGGGAAGAGATGTCTCAGGAGGGGATCCACAGTAAATGTTGCTCAGCTGGGCAGAGAACACTAAGGACAAGGGGATGTTATCAGAATCTCCAAATAATCAAAAAAGTGCAAGTTATTAACTCAGAAACAATTGCATGTGACGCTTAGAAATCTAAGTCCTATTCAAGGTTAACTTTACATGCCACAGATAAGGTTCTGTCCGTTCTGTATTAAAGGCACATGAGTGCCACCAAGTAGAGAAAAAGATTAATAAGGTCTGTTCAGTTCCCACCTCTTCTTCTATAGATCAATCTGTCATTGCTTCCTTTGATTTTACTGCAACAAAACATAACTTTAGACTTGAATATAAATCTAACTTGCACAGTTAACACATTGAAATGTAAGATATGAGACTACAAAAGAGAAAGTCATATAACAGAGCACTTTCTTTACTGAAGCAAGTCCTTTTTCACTTCTTAGAGAGAGGGATAGTATAATGTGGAAAGATTGCACTTCTCACATTCTGGGAGAACAGTTTATTCGTTGTTCTGACAGCATTTATTTGGATCTTGAAGAAATAGGTTATAGGAAGCATGGGGAAAAGAGCATATTTGCCATGAATTACCCTCCTTGGAAATTTGCAATATGAAATAATTTCAGTCAGTCAATGCCTTTTGAAGAATGTTTCTGGCATCAGATTCTTATTTTGAAAAATAGACACTAAAGGTGTTTTCAGCATAAAAACTCAGCACCCCAGCCCCCTGGAAGAAAAAAACCAAAACCAAACAAACACTGGGAAAATCTGTAACTGGTGCGAAAATTCTGGCTGGAGATACAAGCAAACAAATTATCTGTAGATGCAACATTCTAGAACCACAGAAATACAGAATATTTTAGGTTGGAAAGGACCTTTGAGTATCACCTGCTCTACCCCCTGAAAAATAAGGCGTAGGTTGGTGAGGTTGCTCAACGCTTTTTCCTTTCAGTTTTTGAATATCTCCAATAATGGAGATTTTACAGCCTCTCTGGGCCCTTGTTCCAATGTTTGACCACCTTCAGCATTAAGAAATTTTTGCTTAGCTCTTTAAAAAACCTTTCTTTTGCTACAACTTATGTCCATTGCCACTAGTCTTGTGCATCTTTGAGAAAAGTCTGGCTCCATCTTCCCTGTAAAACACTCACTAGGTAACTTAAAACAGATATTAGATCTCTCATTAAAAAAAGTTTGGCAAGGTACTGAAAGCCCAAAACTGAGCAATGTGTGGTCCAACAAATGCCAGGTAAAAGAAAATAATCCCTTCTCTTGACCTGCTGGCTATGCTTTTGCAAATGCAGCATAATAGTGTTCATTGCCAGAAGGACACACTGCTGTATTATTTTCAACTTTTCCACCAGCACCCCCAGATCCTTTTCTTCAGAGCCACTTACTGGTCAGTCGATGCTTTCCCAGTGCGGTTGCATGGGGTTGTGATTTCCCAAGTACTTGTCTTTGCGTTTGCCCTTGTTGATAGGCTTCTGTTTGTTCATTTTTTTTTTCAGTCTTTTGGGATCCCTTTAAATGGCAGCAAGGGCATCCAGGGAGCGAATGTACCCTTTCAGGTCATTGTCACCTCTAAGCTTGCACAGGGTGCCTTCCACCCACCGTCCAGGGAGCCGGCGATGTGAAAGATGAGGGGCCCTGCTAACTGCCTTTAAGTAATGCCACTTTTAATCACCTGCCAGGCAGACTTCGAACAGCTGATGTACTTTAGGTTTGAATTTTGCTCTTATTTTATTTTTAGAGTGATTTCTTCATCTATTCCAGAAATTAACTATCATCTCATTACTTGTTATATATGGTAATAAAATTAGTTCTTCACAGAGCTCATTGAGAGTATAGCTAAAATAAGTGTTGCATACAGAGTATGTCCTGATTGTCTACCTGTGAATATTCCATTGAGGCTATATAGGTAAAATTTGTCATGTTCATTTATATCACAAATGACACAATGACATTATAGACATCAGGACAGAAAAAAAAAAAGACGTGCTGTACCTTCTTATGTGAAATTTCTAAGTCTGACTGTCCTTATGGTACTGTAGTGCCCTCAAACTTTCTTTGGGAGTCTGAGGCAAAAGCAATCTGTACTTTTCACAGTCTGTATGCATCGGTTGGTTGGAAGCTCCCAGAAGCTCAGGTGACCCAGACTATCATGAATTTTGTCTCAGTTCTAGGCTTTAACCATAACCATCTTCGTCTGAGAATTCTAAAATCAGAAACTTTTACATTTTTGATACATAGACATCAGTTTCTGGTATTAAAATTCATGAAAAGAGAGTATTTTAAAGTATTATAAATGGTGTCCTTTCACTCTGCTTTCCACCACCTTAAACATCAGTGTTCCTTACATTAATGAAGTAGAGTGTAAATAAGAGACCTGACCATGCAGAAGTTGAAACATGTTGTAATGAGATGGCAACACACTGAAGATAGCAAATGGTTGTAATAAACAACCCTTGGCTCTATTTATCACTACTTTGGGATATCTAGACACAGACGCTAGTCTTGAAACAGGACCATAAAAGTGAAGTTAAACACATTCAGAAACCCTTTTTCTGATAAGCACAATCTCACAGAGGTTTTTGCATGAGTAAAATGAATGTACTTGATTGAATGGTACTAAGGAGTAGATAGGAAAGCTTGGCAACCGATTATCAGCACTTTGGGGGGGGTGGGACGGACGGACACGTAATTGTGTTACAAATGGAGTCACTGAGGTATGTAGGCAGTAAAAATAGTTATGCAGTGAAAAGTAATTAACTATTTTTTAACCAGTATTCATGAACAGATCTAGATGAGTATGCTCTTAAGGCTCTGAAAAGTCATGCAGTTTTGTTGGTCTCATTGAAAGACATAGACCTTTATTATAAAATTCCATTAAGGAAACTACACACAAGCAACTTTCCTTAAAGAAGCACACAATCCAGACAAGCATATCATTGCATTACTACATAATCACAAGTTGATTTCACTGAGTGATTTAATATACCATGTATTAGATTCAGTTCTTAGTGTGTCTGATTCAGTCAGGTGATGTTTCTGGTTCGAAAGGTGATGCTCTTGACTGAAGTGAGACACTGGATGCTGTGGATACTGCATCCAGAGAAGGAATGGAGATGTTTGGGGTAAATGAGGAGAGGGCACACAGTTGACAAGCACCTTAGATTTTGAAGGCTTTGCCAAATTTGTTCTGCTAAGGTAGCAAAAAAATTTAAGAAAATATTTTTGCAGATAATCAACAAAATTTAATAAATTTTAAAATCTGAATGACAGGTCAGTCAAGCTGAGTCAAGTATCATCCTCAATCACCCTGTGAATCCTAATATACAAGTTTCACGGATCAGAAAGATGAGAGAGGCTGGGGGCCAAAGACACAAATAAACTTTGGCACGTAGGGAGAAAATAGACAAAGCCATAAATATTTCAGTTATATGAGCCAAATATAGGCTGCTGTATTTCAGTGTCACAGTTTCCTTACACGTGTAGTGCAATTGCTACAGATGTAATATGGCAAGAAAGTGCTGGGTTTCCTAAACCAGAAAATCAGAAAGAATGTTATTCCCATTAATACTGGGATATTTTTAGAAAATGTGTGTCTTTTTTGTTTTATTTGACATACTAACATACTCAGAAAAAGCAGAGGCAATAAGGCTTGAAGAAGCTGTGCTTCTTATGCCATTCATCCAAGGGTCTGTATGCTCCGTGTTATCTTCAAGTCCTATCGACACTGAGTATCTTCCACAAGACTAATAGGAGCAATGAGAAATATATTCCTGTCCTAATTGTCTTTTGCTGTAAGTGGAGTCACAATGAGACTCAGAAGTTTTTCCCAAGGGATCATAATAGGCAACAACCTGAAAAAGAGAATGCAACCCCAAGGATTTACCTTCTGTACTTCAGGGTAACTCTTCATACCATAAAACATGACATTACTGGAATAACAACAAAAGAATGAATCTCTATCTGCTAGATAAATATAGCTACACAAAGGCAAGAAGTGTAATTTCTATGTTATAGTACATGTTCCATCTCATATATTCACAAGATTTCTCAGTTCTGTAAGTTTAAGTCTAGGAAGATGAAAGTTTTAACCTCTGCTGCAACTAATAGAATAAGCATGGAAGGCTCGCCCATAAATTACTTTTTCTTTACTTTTTTCTGTCATCATACAGATAATAAATTGTCTTTCTAATGCAAGCAGTTTTATTAGATTCTTGGAACTTAGAAGAAGACAGATAATCACCTTGCACCATTAGATGTGATTAAGTTAAATTAAGAAATTCCAACCGGAAAGCACTGAACTGTACATTTCATAGGCCAAGTTTAAATGAACATGAATATTTTTCAGTACTAATGAATTGAAGGGGTTTTGTTTTTACAGTTATGCAAATAATTTTCCTAGTTGTTTTCTTCAGAAAATAATGTCAAGGATATATTTAACGGTGTGTAAGCTGGCATAATACAGAGCAACAAAAGCAACCAACTATGCAGGTGAAGTTCTGTTCTTAAAATTCAAACCTATATTGTCTCATCTTTTAGACCTGTGTGTGTTAAGTGCTACTCATACATAGTAGGGTACGATAATATCAATTCCATTAATTAAATTTAATTTTACTACTATGAAGTAATTTTTAAATGAATGAAGATGAATTCTTAAATGAATGAACCTCTGATTTTCAGTTTTCAGGCATGTTTTTGTTTTGTTTTTTTTTTTTTAATTATTAAATTTCTTTCAGATAACTCAGGTGGAAGAAAGATAATACATATATTGTTCCTTCTGCAATCGTATTTTATACAAAACATTTAGTTTTAATAAATGGACTATTTAAAAGTAATGGGATACTTCTACAATTTAAGTAACTTTCTGTGCTAGTTCCCAGATGAAATAGTCAATGTGCAACTAGGGAATGTGACAGTAAGTCAGTCACAAAGACACACACAGGGTTGTTATAAAAGTGACGCTCCGAGAACGTACTTAGGATCTCTGCAGGCCTTTACAACTCAGAGCAAATCTTTTGCTGCCAAGATCACAAAATTATTGCCACATGAATGAAAGACAAAAGTTACCTTTGCAATAGATATATGATGAGCACTCTTATCTCCTGATTGCACTGCACTTATACCCAAGGGGAAAAATATTTTTTTACTAAAAAAATACCAATCAACCAAATGTGATCCACTAAAAACTGTTTGATCTGGCTTACAGGAAAGCTAGTCAATGAAGTGAATTCTTATCCAACTAATAGGCCAGCAGGTTATTTTAGAACTAGATAAGGAATATGAAAATGCTGTATTTTCAATTTACTGGTGTTTTTCACTTGTGATATACTTCACCTTCTTTGTCTGCTGTCATTGAGACCAGCAGTAAAGAGCAAGGATTACAGTATGGGACATGCTGGAATCCTAATGATTATACTGCTTGTTTCTACTATTTAGAAGGATCTGCATAATAACTAAAGATTTGCGTCTGTTTTTAAGTGAGGAAAAAATAAATTATCTCTGCAGCAGACATTTCTACCCCCACACCCAGTGTAGGTCTCCTAGCCCATTACCTAAGCTCAGATGAATAACTGAGAGTCTTAGCAGATGGGTTCTTTCCCCAAGAGAAGCAACCTTTCTCATTTGGAGGACAAAAGTGCTCAAAGCAATGGAACTCTACAAGCAGAACTGCAGTAAGGTAGCCAGTGCATGCTTTTAAAGCAATGTAGTTTCATTTCCTGAGGGGTACTTTTTAGTTTTACATGGGTGGGGATGGAAGATGACTCCTGACTGTTAGCGTAGTTGAATTAGGAAGCATGAGCTAATATGTCTTTCTTACAGCGAAATGCAAAAAACGTAACATAAATAAGACTCGTATTAGGAAAGATAAATGTAAAGACAGGTTGTCCTGTCCTCATGGGGACCTGTACATGAAACTGTTATTCTGAGCTTCTATGTAAGTAAACATGAAGTGGAATGTTTTCTAATATTTTTGGATCCAAATTGAGTATATACTGGATAATGTTAAAGAAACTTTTCTCACTGGATGTTCCTTTAAAAATGCAGACTTCCAGTGACTTTACGCTCCCTACATTTTCTCTTTCTGTCTTTCATGTTTTAACTTTCCATTTAATATGTACATATAATTTTTTAGGCTTTATAATAATGTAAGTGATTATGAAAGTCCTCATTCTCTTCCTGCCTTATTTCTTAATGAATCTCCAGGTTGTTACCTATATGTGTACAGATACATGTATTCACAATGAGGAATAAAACAAGTTGTTAGAGGAGAAATACCTGATAAGTACTTTTTTGTCTCTGCATGAATTCTCTTTACAACCTAGATCCATGGTTTGTTGGCAGTTAAGGTTGTTAACCAGGGAAAAAGAACCTCGTAGCCCAATAAAAAGAAAGTTCTTTCAGTTTCTTTTCTTTACATGAAGGAATAAGCAAGTAAAAAGGTTCTTATTTTGCATGTTTCAGTAGACATCATGTTATTAAGCAGTGTGAATGCAAACTGAAAACTTGTTATTTTGCCGAGGCAGTCATAGGGTGTAAGATGAAGAAAATTTGGCAGTGAAGTCAGATAGGAATGAAATGTCATCTTTTTTTTTTTATGATTCATCTTTCACACATTTAGCTTGAAAGAGTAGCTCTGAATAATTCTGCTTTGGAATGAAGTGGCCTACCAAAGCCAAACAACGTGAGAGACTTGGACTGAAAACATACTCACCATCAAGGCTGGATCGTGGGTATTGTGTTCATAACCAGCAAAGCTGCCTGAATATGTGTGTTTTTGCAGTGCTTCTGTGAAATGAAGCAACTTAATTTAGTTGCTCTGCGGGATTATCTGATTTTGAGGGTGCTTAGACATTGATTCGTCAAACCCAAATTACTTTCAACAAAAGGTCACAGGTGCCTACTAGTTCATAAGATAACTATTAGGCCTGATTTAGATTTGAAATTACTATAGATTACTCACATTTTCAACATCCTGTACCCTTCCAGGAACTTACCAAAATAATGAAATAACATCTCAGGAGAATCACAGTCATTAACATCTGTACTTGTCCAGGATATAAGTCTTGATCACAAACCCTTGTATTTATAACATGCTTCCCATCTGTTGTAATGCTGTTAGGAGAGTTATGTATTTTGTTTCTCAGTCACATTTCTGAGGGTAAAGAGGCCATTGTCCTTGCCTGATGGTATAAACCTCTGATAACAGGTGAGTAGGACCTAGCTTCAGAATGACAAGATTTAATAAAAATAAAATGCTAGCTAACAAATTTATTAGGCCAGACCTTCATGATGAACTCCCACAGGTCTGAATGTCTGAAGGTGTTCCTCTTATTGGGTGTGTGTATCCTGGTGTTTAGAACAAAATAAATCTCATATGTGCAAACAAGTTCATTAAAATTGCAAGAGCCTGTAGCACATTTGTTAACAGCTTGCCCAAAGGTTAACATTTATAGTTTTGCACTGCCAACATCCTGCTTTTATGGGGCACATTTATATGCTAGATTGCCTATTATGTTAAGCTGTAAGTTCCCATTTAGCAGCATCAGGAATAAGATTTGACTATAAGTGTTTAGATTTTATTAGTGCTATGCTAGTCTTCTTAACAGCTCAAACAGGCTGAAAATTTGCTGCATCGTCTACAGAGGTTCTTGTGTATGAGATGTGTTTAGGAAGAGCTGAGGGTAAGGAGCATGGGAAAAAATGTAAGAAGACATGGCTCACTGATTGGAGAAAGGTGCCTTACTGCATCTCACCTCGAAGCGATTCCTAAATGTCATGTTTAAGCAATGATTGCATCTAGAACAATCTCAGTAACATCTCTTTCTTGAGTTAACAAGACCAAAAAGGTCAGCTGAAAGTATTCCAAGAAGGGTGTTTTTATCGGTAAGTAAATATGTCTAGTTGCTTTGCTTTTGCTGTAGGTTACTTCCCGATGCATGACCTAACAGAATGAAGTGTGATATACCAGCCACATAAACTGAAATGGCAAATTTTAGCCGTATATGCAGTTCTCAAAAGTAACTGTATTTGCCAATGAAATTGTGTATGACTCAGTCTTGCCTTGCTAAGAGGTAGTTCTCAGGAGATCCTGGGACTAAGAGAGTTACCAATATCACAAATGCCTTTCAATTCTAGGTCACCAGTTTGTCAGAGCAGGGGCCTGATTTTAGGTATTACTTTAAAAACTTCCATAACTATTTGCTCTCCTTAGTGATGACTGAAGTCTGTCAGTGGTGACTGACTTGAAAGTGACTTGACAAAAACAACAGAAGCTCAAGTCCTTAGCCCAGGCTTTCTCTGCAATTTGAAAAAAAAACCCAAAACATAATGTGAGAAATTTCTTTTTGAAGGCTTCTGTCAAAAACAAGAATGTGAGAACATTAAGTTGCTAGTCTGCTCCTTATCTTTTTCTAGCATGCTGGAAAACAGCATTTGAAAGAGATGTGCTTCACAAGCTGACCAGGCCAGTTTTGCAGACTTACTTAAGTCACATAGTGAGTGTAAGAATGGTGCTTTGTGTAGACCGTCAAACAGCTTTGGAAACATCAGCCATTTTAAAACCATTATATTTTCATAATTATAGACTGCAACAAGCTATTCACCCTCACCATAACTGCAAAGCACAAAAATGGAGCTTCAGGTTGTTCATACAGAAAAAGAAATATTTTCTGAGAGAGAATCACAAATGTATTTTGATAAAACAGAAAGTTCTTAGCAGCGAGTAAGAATGGTAAAAGTAACGTGAAATCTCTCAGCACACTCCATAGCTGAGGAGGACTACTTCCACCGCTGATTAAACAGGATTGCAGACAGTTTTGAGTGTGCTCTGCAGAACTCAAAATTTTTCAGTGATTGTAGGAGTGGAAATGAGGAAGGTGCTTTCTCTGTAAAATACAGTATAATTTCCAAGAGACAGAGGTCCCACATGAAAGCTCTGAGGTCTCTGTAGGAATCTGTCTAACCGAACACACTGACTTTGTTGCCAGTAAAGGCTGCAACCCCTAGTGAATGCAGGCAGCGCTTTACCTATTAAGAAAATCCGTAGGGGAGAGACTTGAGGGAAGTACCGCAGAAAGTTTTTTTAAAAAAATGACCTATTTAAAGTTACATTTTTCAAATTATTTAAGGAGAAGACTTAGTTAATGCTACTTAATCAGAGGTCTCTGCAAATAACTTAAAGGTGACAGGTCAGCAAAGACAAGCTTATTTAAAGACTGTATTTTAAGACTCAAAATGCTAAGAGTCTTACCAAGTCTAATCTGCTAAGAATTATAATAAAGTATAAGAGAAGTTCAAACCTTATTTATTTCAAGATCAGATTTATTATTTTTTTAAGACCTTGCAGGCAAAGAAACACACAAGAATTAACACAGCAACTGTTTCTCTAAAAGCATACAGCCTATCTACGTTGATGGTTGGACAACTGGTCACTTCTATTATCCAGAGTATTTTTGATTTCTAGTTGATAGTTCTCTATGGTCTAAATGGGTTTCTGTGTTTTAGGCAGTTGAAGTTATTTACTTTAGGAGTTGGGTTTTTTTAAATAGACATGACATGACAGAACATCTGTAAATATACTGCAATACTGTGCTAATTCCAAGTTCTTCTTGGCTGTACATTTATTTTTTAAATAGATGTTGCTGTTGTTTGAAATGAAGATAGTGACCTTAACAAGCACTATCGTTATTATGCCTTCAAGGCACTTATACACACTCCCGTTCACTCTGATTTGCTATATCTGAATAGCTTGGTGTTCTAGGCCTGTTATTTTGCTGAAGTCACTGAAAAAAAGGGGTTATGCATTGCCCTGCGTTGCTTTCTTCAGATATGTTTAATAATAAACCACTGCACAGTAGGACTCTGATTTCAAGTTAGTAACTGGAAAGGTATTTTAATTAGAAATGTGCACCTAGAACTTTACTTTTCCTATGTTAGAGTTACATCGTGAATATGTAATTGAGAAAGAAAGCCCAAGTGATTTCCTACTTTTCATTAGGATAAGAAAGAAGTGGGGGCTATCCAGTGAAGACATTACAGACTCCTGGAAGGAGAGAGTTCATTGCTATTATGATGTGGTGCGCACAGCTGGGAGAGGAGAAAACTTCAGCTAATGAAATGGAGTGAACCACAAGTTCAAAATTCTAAAGAAGACTTGACATAACCACTGATATATTACTAGCCTAAATCCAAAATATAACTCAGCCCAGCAGTCAGGTCTGTGAGAGTGACAGGATCTGAATGCCCTTTTTATATCTGAACGCTGTATGAATTACAACAAGCTGAATAAGGGAAGAGCAGGATTCTGAGAGAGGGGGGAAAGATTGCACTATTGTGCATTCTCTAAATCAGTGCTATCCCAGCAAAAGATAATCCAGGACACGTTTTAGATCCATTTGAAGATTTGTGAGGCCTACGTGTCAAGCATATTAAGAACAAAGCAGCAAATCCAGACAGCTTTTAAATACCAAATGATGTGCTTTAGTTTAGAATGAAGCAATCAGTGTTTGGAGAATGCTTTTAATAACACTGTCTCTCCTTCTGGAAATTACCTATTCAGTGCAGGAAATTTCTGTTTGATTATTTCTACAGGTAAACATTGTATTTATTACATTCAGAAAACAACAGGAATTTACATAGCTGAGCCTACACATACTCTTGCAGCATTTTCCTTCTCCTTTACATTTATAATAAACATGAATTATATATGGAGACAGCCATGCTTTGTTTAAACTGCTGCACTAAGTACTCCTTGACAGCAGTAAATCAATGGTTTGCTTTCTCATACATTTGAATGAATGTTATATCTGGAATAAACAATTAGTCTGATGGATACACAGGAACTCTCTGCAGCTAAGTAGAACTAGAATAATAATACTGTTCCATTGTTCATACATTTGTCATTTGTTGATGATCACACATTATTGACTTTGTGTACTATTTGTCTAATTGTTTGATTCTCAAGTTATTTTGAATAACTTATTCAGCATTCACTTAAACTGACGTCTGAAAAAATTGTTTTCTCCATCTCCAACTAATAAGCCAATTAAGATCAGCTTTCGAAGCTGTTAACCGGATTCCAGTTTCTATTTTTGCTACCTAATTAAGTCTAATGCTCCTGATATTACAGTGAAACTCGGGCACGTAATGTGTTAATATTTTTTAAAAAGAATGCCAGTATTTGTATAAAATATATACACATACTTACATATATATGAGTTACTGAACACATATATATACGAAAATACCAAAATGACAATGAGTACTTGCTTATTAACTTTAAAGACCAGCCTGAGCTCCGGTTGGACTATAAGGCTGTTCAGATGTGTCAGGAGACAATAAGTGAATGCAATTGTTCAGAAGAGCTTTCATTAGGCTTCTGCTACCTGGTGCCCTGAAGGTGACATAGACATCATTAAATTAATGGAGGAAACACGAATGGATGTACAGTGACGTTCTATGGAGAAGCATGAGACACTAGATAATAAATTTGCAGAGCTTGTTCCATTTTGTATCTCCTAATTTTAGAAATGTAGGAGTTGGAACCACTTAACACGAGAGAAAAATGCCAGGTGTTCTTGTTTCTCTGTCTTTGCTACATGAAATCAAGGAACAAGGAAAATGATCTCTTTAGGACTATTACCCATCATACTTGCTGAAGCTCTTGGATTTTTTCTTTAAGTGCAGAGATGCTGCACTTAACAAGGAAGTTGGAAGAATGCTGATGAGGATTGGCCTTGCACATACCCAGACCTGATTGTTGCCTACCCAGACGGTACATGGAGTCCATTAATAACTTTGTCCTGGGCAAACTGTTCGCTATGGTTTAAGGGCTGGAACAAGCGGCCAGGACAAGTGGACTTTACATCTAGGGAGAAAAAATTAGATATTTCTCTCCCATAAAACTTCTGCTTTCTCCAGTATAGCCTACAATGTTAATCATAACTTACACAACCACATAACTGAGATCAATGCACCGAAGACATTCTTGGTTTCTGTTTGAGGCTGACAGTGACCAAATCTGTTTGGGACAGGATGAACTTGCCTTTGGGAGGCAAGAGGCTTAATTGAGAGCGGTACTGTGAAAAATATTTTTCTTTGCTTTCTGCCAACTTTGTGAAAGGATTCTGAATAGTTTGGGTGCAGCCAGTGGTATTGATGTTTAAATGATCAAAACCTCAGCTTTGAACATTTTTGTCTTAAGGCCTGGATAATTTCTTGCACTTTTAAAAAAAATGAAACCAAGCCATTGTATAGCTGCTGAAGGAAGGCAAAACAAGCTCCTGTGGATGGACATATGTTAAAAAATAAAAATCCCAGAATTATTGCAAAGTTTAGAACTGTGAAAGACTTCTCCTAGAGGAGGCTATAGTTGCAGTGCAGTGTAATTGAAAAATAACCTCACTAAAAGCCTGATTCTGCTTTTTAAGTTTCTGTGACTAAGTGGAAGAGGTAGGGTAGCCTTCTGAAAGATTCTGGGTCTCCATCTCAGGTAGCTGACATCATTCAGCATCGTGGGAACAAATGCACCCTACTAATTGCTGTTATCTTTGGCCGTATATTCAAGAAGTGATTAAGACACTTGCTATAGTCCAAGACTACAAAAGAAACAGAGGAGGGAGATCACATGGCAAAAACCAACCAGATGAATCTCCACATGTTAAATGGTGAATATTTTGTCTTAGGCTCCAGTTTCCCCAGATGTACGCATGTCTGCTGGACACACAGAACAAGCTTTGAGTCAGGCACATTTTATGCATTTTGTTTGCTTGCTTTCATTGTGATTTGTGTGGGGGAAGGGAAAGCCAAAGAAGGGGTTTTTTTACAAAAATTACAAATGATGGAAAGCATTCTTTTTTGAATGGTATTGAAAAGGTTATTTGCTAAGAAGTGTTTTAATGGAATATGGTTTAAATTCACAGTTTGGGTGAGATTCACAAGCAGATGACTAATTTGCTATAAACTCATAATCTATTCTTCACATTGTCTTTGCATTATATGGAATTTCTTCTGCCGTTTTGAACAAAGGTAGATAGCTCCTTGTACCCGCAATAACTGCATTGCAATAGCTGCACTAAATTTAAGAGGTACAGTGGTATTTGTTAAGGAATCTTTTCTCTTAAAGAGCTGTCTTTGGTCTCCCTGGTCCTTCCTAACTTCACCAGAAATGTATAGCTGTATCCTCAACCAAGTTTTCTTCACAGAAGGCCAAGTACAGAAAGCAACTCTCCCCGAGGATCTCCTGTCATCAAACGAGAGGTCAACCAGAATTTCCCCAATCATCCTCCTGCTACTCTTCAGCAGCTCCTTAGCAATGTCCTGAACAGTCAGGAAGACAGCATATTTCTACCCTGTCCCATCCAACTCGCCAACACTACTGAGAAAAATAAGGCTACTTTTCACTTGACAGCAGTGTAATCTGCTGTACAAAACCTACGTGAACAAGAAGTGGCGTCTGTGACACAAGCATTCAGCTTTCTCATAGTCACTGAGAATTATTGCTCTGTCCTGCTATGTGCTAAGGCCACAGGCACAAAGCCTGGCTCTGCATCAGCCTGCTTAGACTGGGATTGCCTGCAAATCTAGAATGCTAGACTCTGGATTTCAGTTGATGTCTAGCATGCAGATTGGTCAAGATTGGTACATACAGGCATATAAACTGGAGAGCCTGAGCCAACAGCTGACGTGCAAGTTCTCTGTCCTGCATCTCAGCATGCTGGATATGAAACCACTTACTTTTTCCATCAAAATAGTGTGTCTGACCTGTAACTGTCTTTTGTAAAACCTTGGCTAGCAGTCCCAAAAGATAACTGAAACTGTGTAACACACCTGCAATTTGTAGGTTTATGTCATGTTTAGGTATGTTAAATCTCCAGAATCGATACCATTTTTGGTTTTAGTTTGTAAACAGTAATAAAGGATGAGTTTTTGTAGGAATAGTCCATGAACCTAGCTGATTGTCTTTTTGTAATTAAGTAAAAGGCTAGATTTATAGGAAAAATGCAAAAATATATTATTTTTTCCTATATGTTTTGGCTTTCTGTCTCAGAAACAACCGAATCTAGTGCACACTAGTATCTGTGGTTAGGGGAGGGCAGTGCAGCTTCTCAAAACCTCATTTTATGTTTTGGCAGATCCTTTTAATGCCTGAGGTAAAGGTAGATTAGAATAAGCTCGGCATCAATGTAGAGGTTAAGATAGTGAAAGATTTTTTTTTTATTATTATTATAATAAAAGACATTTTCTGAGCTATCTGATTTAAAGAAGTTATCTGTTCCACAGAGGTAATATTACACTTAAATAGGAACCCAGATTTTAGGTAAAAATTTGCTTCATGTCCCAATGTCAGAATTGACTTTTCTACAGCAGGTGGTAAAATACTACTAAAACCCACTCCTTTTTGAAGCATCCTGGAATGCAGATATTATAGTTTTACTCTTTATCTCCACTAAAGTTCTGTATGTTTGGGGAAGATGGGGCAAAACACAAAGCCACAAATTCCTCCTACTAGGAAGACATAGCATTCTTAAGTTGGTTGTTTCCTTGTTAATATTTACAAATAACCACTCAAATACTGGTGAAGGAAGCATCAAGAGTTGGTTACTTTCAGTCTTTTTTTGCTCTTTTAAATTCTTCTCTCACATTGCTTTTCCTTGTACTAGGTAACAATTTGTTCTTATTGCTTAGATCTTCCAGACTGCTTTTTTTTTTTTTCTCCACCCCCCAAACTGCACTAAACCAACAAACTTGTGAACTCTTTTGCTTAACATGTGCCTTTATTTCAGGTCTATCACCTACTAATATGTACCCTAAATCAGGACTGGAGTGTTGTAGTTTATCATATCCCAAAACAACAGCAAGATGCTTGCAGGTCAAAAAGTCCCTGCAGCCTGGATTTTCCTCATGCCAGTATATTAAAAACTGGTCGGGATAAAAAACAACAAACCCTCTTCATTCTGTCCTTGAAATCTAACAGAGAGAGCTACTTCATGAATGGAATTGAGGTATTTTTCCTGTAACTGGCAGCAGGCCTGTGTCACTTGCTATACGAATCTGATGCACTTTAATCCTTAAGGTTATTCACTCTATTTCCACTCACTTGGGCACTTGCGCTCTCTCTCCCTGCCTCGTGCTGTCATACGCATTAATGTGCTTATAAATGCAAACGGGCATACCTAGGTGAACTACTAGTGTCAAAAGATAATCTTCCATTTTAGTTTTAGGCTGTGCTAGAAGTTTCTTAGAAATTGTCATAAATGCGCAGCATGGTGAAGTGGCCACAGTCACCGGATTTGAAATTGGATGTCTCATCTTTCATAATCATTTTAACATCTAGTCCTTTATTTAGTAACATAAGAAGGTATGGTAACTCATTGTGTATTACTCCAAATTACTCAATGTCAAAGAGACATTTCACTGAAAAAGTCTACTTGGAAAGTTTGAGAAGCTGTCCAGTTAAAAACTTCCAAAGGTAAACGTCTGCTGAGCTATCTGATTTAAAGAAGTTAGTGAGAGAAATTATTTAACTATGATGGTTGGATAAGGCTGATGAATACCAAAAGCCAAATGACAATAAAAATAAAATATGGCTTTGAATTAAGATGACCTAATTTTATTTCCCTTCTCCCACTGAATGGCTTTAATAACTTTTAAGGACAATGCTGTTCTGCATGACCACACTGGTATTGCATCCTCTTCTGAAATGTGAGTCCTCCTCTGCATTTTTAGTGAAATACGGTGAAATTAAAATGACTGATAATTGAACCTGTAAAACAGTTTGGCAATCATGAAAGTGAGAGACTTGCTGGCATTAATTTTTGTTATATTAAGGGAAAAGAAAAAAATCAATTCCCAGATAACGTTTACTGGCTAGTCTAAGGCCTGGGTGTCCTTACATTTGTTTAACCTCTTTACAGATGGAATGTGAACAGATAATTGAGTGAAGGATCAAGTCTTATTCCTGGAATGGCTTTTAGGGCTACTGAAGTAAATTTTCTCAGTCCGATAACATCAAGAAAGCTTTAAGTAAATGGAACATCTTGTATTGTGGTCAAAGAGATATGAAATGTAGCACTGTAATAACCAAGGCAGTCTTATCAAGAAATATGCCAAAGGAAGCCAATAGCATTCTCATTAAAATAAAATAAATAATTATCGCAATTCAGAATTCAGAAAGGGAAAATTGATTCCACTTTTTAAATCCATAAAACTGCGTGAAGTAATAAAATGTGCTAAATCCAGTACCCCCTAGTCACTATCTCCTTTTTCCTGTATATACAGTGTACTGTCTGTTTCAGTTCTGTTGAAAATGATAATCACTTGCTGCCAAACCAAAAGCAAAAGCAAACCGTTATTATTCTCATGGCAGTAACAGGGTTTTTTGCAATGAAGGAGCGTGTGCGCTCCAATTATTTGACTTCCTGTCAGAAAACTAGATGTTCCTATGTTTGTTTTCTGCTTTCCAGTCAACGTGCTTACAGCACTGCATTTTCTAATCTTTCTGGTGCACAGGCTGACATTTCCGCACCACAATATAGTCTGTTACCTTCTGTCACATTGCCTTACATCTAAAGTAACATGTATATACTAAGACACAACCTGATGAAACACAGCACATCGGCAACATAAAGTCATGCTCTTTCTTGGCCTTGGGGACAAGTGTAGAAACTGAAATTCTGATACAAAAGACACTGCAGGCAATAGCGCATTTGTTTACTGGATTCATTGATTAGATGAGAATCTTCCGTTCTCAATAATGAAAAAAGCTGGTAATATTTAATGAAAATATTTGCTAAAATGTATGATTTCAGCACATGTTTTTCTCATTGCCTATTTTGCAAATGTTAATGGAAAAGTCATAAATGAACAGAGGGCCAATCTAAGTCATTCCTACTGCTTATTAGAAACCAATTCAATATGTGATTAAATGATGTACAAACCTTATTCTAATCCTATTCATGGAGTGAATTTTATTCTGGAGAAATACTTTTCCTGTAGAAAGATCACATATAGAAAGCATGTCATGACAGATTTATCAACAAATTCAATTAAACTAAAAGCTAGAATGTCTGCAGTAGCGAAGTTGTACAAGAGAAATTGCTTCATGAAGTTAATGATAATGCATTATGTCTACTGATGATCCAACCCTCTGATTCCAGTTAAGATTTAAAAAGAGAAAAAAACCCAAATCAGAATCCTTGGCACTGTCAAAATACAAAAGAATATGACCCTTTTAAACTTAGCATGAACTGAAGGCTCATAAAGATCTTACTAAAAAAAGGAATCATAAAGTGTTTATTGCTCGTAGAGGATCATGGATGGGTATGTTCAGGAAATGAAGCTATTTCAATGAGAGGGGTCTTCTCTGCCACCACATAGCAGATCTTGCATTGAATGCCTCATCCCCTGTCTTTTCCAAGTAGAAAAAATTTTCAAGTATTATAAATTCCCTTTTCCCTGGTAGGGATCAGGCTGGAGGAGACACAGATCTCAACTAATATTTATTATTTTTTTTATTAATTTTTATTAATTTTTTAAGTTGGTATTATTAGTAGAATCCAGCCTTTATTATTGATTACATCCACTTACTCCCCAAACAGTTCAGTCATACACACACTAAACGTGGGGTGACTCACGGTTATGTGGATGGAACAAAGCTGAGAGGCCAATTGCATGGAGAGCCATGGTGACGCCAGCAGCTGCTAGATAGGTGTGGAAGATGCTCAAGGGTATATGTATGATAGTGGTGTCTGTCTTTGAATACAGCAGCCACCACCTTCTTGAATGTGGACTGAGTGATATGAGTTGATGCTACTGTGTATTGGTGGCTTTGGACAAATTCAGCAGACTTTTGACATTTTAGCCATTTTTACAAGTTCAGCCAGACCATCAGTCTCTAGAGCTTACAGACCTTGGGAGGCTTTTAAACACTGTCTCTCAACATGTGCTTACTCTCTCTTCAGCTATTTTGTGGTAACTTCCTCTCCATCCCCACACATTGGTACCTCTAGAGCCATTTCACATAGCCATGTAGAAAGGTGTGACACGCGACTGAACTTTCAAAAGTGCATGTACAAAATGCTCTGATACATTGTCATTTGTGTTCCTGCCAGGTTATGCAAGGAGAGTTGAGCTGCATATCCATATCTTGACTATCTGGACTATAATGACAATGTTAATTTATGATCAAGATTCATTTTCCATGCCCTGCAGGATTAACATATTTGCAGCCCATCTTTGAACAGGCACCTGAATTCAAGTAACTCATATATGCTGAAAAACCTCATAAGGAAAGAAAAAAAGCTGAAGAGCTTCCACTTGAATTTATTTCTTCCTTTTTAGGTTCAAGAGGGGGAACCCACCCCCGCACCTATTGTATTTAACTATTGACCATATCATTGATACTTGAGAAATAAAGGACTCTCCTTTTCTGTTGGGATACTGCTGGATCTTGGCTTGCTCAGAGTAGTCATAAGAAGAAGAATGTTGATTTTGCTGTTTGAGCACTGGCTGCTTGTTATTTTTTCCATGTTGTGTACAGGTTGCTGTCTGTTTGTTAAAAGACAAAAGAAAATCAATACAAGTGTTGAAAAGGAACCTTGCTTATTCAACTTTGCAAACAAAGTTCTTAAATAAGCACCAAGAGAAGTAGGAATAGAAAAAATATTAATGCCAGACTTAATTACTAGTGTATATATAAAGCAATATTGCTTTTTCAAGTATAGAGAACTGAGTGGAAAAAGGAAAAAAAAGTATTTCCAAGGAAAATAAAAATGGACTAATAACACATTTCAGTTATGTTTATCTCCTTTCATTTAAGACTGATGTATCTTAAATGATTTGTTGATATGGGGAAAGTTAAGAGAGAAAAATTAGTTCCTCATACTTAAATTGTAAAGAAAAAGACATGACTTTTATTTATGATATTGGCAAGAATTATTGAATCACTTGTATAATGTTTTAGGTTCTAGCCTCTCAATATTTCACTGCATTCATCTGGGCGTTCTGAAGATGAAGAAACTTTAAATAATTTATGATCCTCTCAGGAAAAAAAATGGCAAGTCTGCAATCCTATGTTTTGGTGGTTTTTTGTTTTTTTCTTTAAGCTGATTCTACAAGAGCAGTAAAACATATGGATATATTCCTTGCCTGCTCCTGAATTAAAATACTAATAAAAAAATAAACAGAGGTAACAAGCTGGATACTGAGTCACTATATTGAGCATAACTTAATTGTTTGGTTCTCTGCTGTGTTAATCTGTCTCTAAATTTCACACTGATTTTCTCACTGATTTCTAATTGGTTACAAGAATATTTTTGTATACCTTAATTGATTTCACAATGCAGAAGGCTTAGAAAAAAATAGAGTCTTTTCAGGTAGGAGGCAGAGCACATCATTCACCGGAGAAAAACTTATCTACTAAGAGTAGAATTAATGATGTCTACTGCTAGGCTTTTCCAAGATTCCTGTCCCATTTCACGTATAATTTGTAAGTTGCTTGCCAAGACAGAGCTGCCCAGCACAATTAGACTTTCATGTACTAAGGAGAGCAGGGAGAGCTGCCATTGAAAAAGACGAGCAAACCAATCCTAAAATACGTAACAGTTTGCTAGGAGGGTGAAAAAAGGTACATCTCAGCATGAGTTTCAGGAAATAAAAAGCCAGCTATGTAATCTTTTGTTCATTGATGCCATTTCACAGGCAATATGTAATAGAGGAGAAAAGGGGGAAGGACACCAGCTATTAGATATTGATATTTGTCACTTCCATAGATTTCAATCACAGCCTCTGATGTCTACCTTGTAAACACTTAGATACTTAAGAGAAGAAAGAGTGCAAGTGTAAGAGTAATATGAAGTACTATGATGGCCTATAGGAAGCTTTACGCTTCAGTTATCTTTCCCATTTCTTTGTCAGTCTTCTTGTCCTTCTCCCACTTCCTCAACCTTCTCTGTTTTAGTATTAAATGATTTGATTGTTGATTCCAAATTCTCAATAAAGAAGTAAGCAGAAGGAGAGAAGCGTGTTCCTAGTTGCTGTAGATATTTAAATAGGGGCACCAGAATTTAGAAAGCAGTCAGAAAATAGCACTTTGTAGATTAATGTAGACTCATATAGAGAAAGGCATTTGTGAGCATTACATGTGTGTTTCATGGAGTTTCGTTAACCTCTGTCTTTGAAAAGCTGACACCAAAGAGCCACAGGCTAGGCTTAGAATCTTTACTTTTTGGTGTAGATTAACAAGGTTTGTCACTGGACACAAAATGATATCTCAAGACATAGTTAATTCTTTAAGTCCTGGATTGGTAATCATGATAAGAATAAAAGATATTTATCTACAATTGATTTTGCACAAAATAGCTATTACTTTGCTACTGTAGGGCTAAAAGTTTTTGTTAGTATTTTTTGAACATTCTTTACAATGAAGACTAAAACAATTTTTCCACATCACTTTCAGCCCCAGCCAGCTTTAGAGGTTTCAGAGGTGCCTTGGTAACATGCAACCAATGTACACTGAAAAATAAGAGAAAATAGTGACCCAGAAATTCTTTTAATTCAAGCAATTAAAGAGATACAGTTCTGAGCAAAGAAGTTTGTGTTTATATTCTACATGTTATGCAATTAAAAAAACAAATCAAAAGCTTTTCGGGATTGTGCTTATTTTTTAATGAAATCAATGTCAACATCCAGTTACTAATAAGAAACTCTCAATAACAGATTCTTGCAAGAAAGAAAGTTATTTCAGCTTCAGGCTGATAAAAGGATTATTAGAAAACAGCTCTCTGTGTGTGCGTGCATATGTGCATGTCTGAATGTTTAAACAATCTTGAAAAGTAATACTTTGACATCATTCAGCTCAAGCCAGTATAAACAAGACTGTCTCATCCCACTAAAAGCAAATGAGGACATACATCTAAGTGTGATGGATTCAGGAGCGTATCTTGGACTGATGATAATGGCTGTAATAAGCACACACACAAAAATCATCCTTTTGAAAGGTCATGCTAAGATTTTGTGAAAAGTTTTCATAGTCTTTTTTTTCCTATACCTACCCACTGCCAATTTATCATACTTCCTAGGATTTCCTGTAGTAGCGTACTGCACGCTATGCAGTAGACTTACTATGTAAAACAGTAAAATACCAGCAAAAAAGGATGACATAATGACTCATTACAATTTAAATCTTATTACACAAAGCTTCATTCAAGTCAATATACACAGTAGAGAACCGCAGGGGTACCTTTTAGCCTGGCGTGAGAAGAATAAGTCATGCAGTTCTCATTATGGTTAATAGAAGAAACACATCTATTGCCTCCTGCAAGCCCCTGGAAGCACACCTCGCAATTCATATGCAAATCACATTGGGCAGTGGCTGCTCCAGTAAACAATCGAAGTAAAATAACTACATTGCAACCTTAAAGTCATTTGGAAATGACATTGCATTGTATTGATGACCTAGTACAAATATGCCATTGGCAGTGATGATTACTCCTATTTGCCACAGGAATAAGTGGAGCCTTTCAGAAGCTTAAAAGGGGAGGGACATAAACCACATTAACATGGATCATGTGTTTTCTCTCCTCTCCTTATCTTTACTGGCAGACTGCTAACTTTTGCCTTCCTACACTCTTATAAACATTGTTGTCCACAGAGAATTGGTTATTACTGAACCTGGCCACTCCCTTATTGAATTTTAGGATATATTTTTAATTATTTTTTTAAAGAAACTATGTTAGAAGACTAATAGCTTATATACTTATGGTTTTAGTTGCTTGTTTTACTAATGGCTTGTTCCAACTAATTAAAGGAAATCTCCAGGAAATCTCTTTCTTCTAATAAGTAGGTTGCACAAACAGCTTCAAGGAGAATGCATCCTTCCAGCCATAAATCTGTACTTATAACTGCCAAGTCTGTTTGCATAGTCTAGAGTGGTATGCTTGTAACTTCAGTTTTATTTTATTATTGTAGATTCGTGTGCTGTTGAAAAGATATATTTATTATTAATTATTGGGGATTTTTGAAAAAGCATCCTGTAAAATATTTTTAATTATGGACAACACTACTGTAGATTATAGTCATTTTTTACTGGGAATATCTACATCAAAAAGGATTGAATTCTCAAAGAAGTGCATCCTATCTTTCAAGTTAACAAAAGTGATTCTCCTTTTCGTGCTTCAGTGCAATTAAGGGATTTGATTTATGAACGTGAACTCCAAGATACAGCTGATCTTTCCAGCTTTTTAATTTTTCCCAGTTTTTGCAGAAGATGAACTCCCTAACAATTTTAATTCAGATAGCTTGCATTGCTTACAGAACTCTAAACTTTTTTTTAAAAAAAGAAAAACTCCAATTATCAGCAAGATATTCTGAAAAACAACGTTGCATGTGTTGTGAAAGCAGCGTCTAAGTCAAAAAACCAGACTTTATTAAAGATGAAAGCTGTATAGAATGTCTGTTTGAATTCATTTCCAAATGAATTCAAACAGCTCTTGCTAAAGCCTCAAAGAGCAGAAAGGTGCAGGTTACCAGTGCTGTGCTGCTTCTGCAGAATGGCAGCAGCATCAGGAATTCAGCTTCATTGCTGAGATTTAGCAGAGAAGCAGTAAAGCACCCCTTATCCAAAGGGCTTGCAAAGGCACTTTCTAAAAGAGCAGGATTTCCATTGTGTCTGTGTTGTGAGCTTGGCAGAGGTAATCAGCCATTATTGATTTAGAAGAAGGCATGGCTGGAGTGAGGAGGATTGATCTGAATCCTCCCTTGGCTAAGTTAACTATTGAGGGATCTATTCATATCAAGATGAAGCACTGAAGAATGACCTACAATGATGGGAAACAGGTATCTCTGCCTTTCTTTTTCTTTACAGTGCGTGTGAAAAACTCTGGCCTGCTGTTCTTGGGTTTGGGGTTTTTTTCCTCCCTCCATTAGCTTTCAGAAACATTATCTTTGCTAAGTTTAGTATTTCTTGATTTTGCCGGGCAATTCTTTAGGGAACTACAGAGTAGCAGTTTCCTCTGAGATTATGTGATAAAGGGATAGGGCAGGAAGAGCTATTGACTTTCCTATTCAAGCTGCAGTCTTACTTGAAACTGAAGATGGCAAAAGATATCCAAAAGGAGTCTAGCTTAGCTGTGCTTTCTTAGTCAGCCCTCCCTGTCGCCAATTGTCCTAGCATCTCCCCAAGTTATTTCTGTGGTCGGTAGTGCCATCCTTGCCTTTCCTTTTTATATATTTCTTCTTCTCTTCCAGAGGAATCTGCAATTTGTCTTTCTCAGAGACAGGACCATGAGCTAAGTGGACCCAGGAGAACCATTCTTGCATTCTCTCTGCTGAGGTCCCTTACCTGGATAGCAGCTGGACTTGGACCTCTAAGCTTTGTAGTCATGTGGGCCATATTTCATCCACACAGCTTTGTTCAGCTTTCATCTTATATCTGCAAAATCTTTCTGCAGAATTTGCAAGTACAGATTTGCCTTACTTACAGCCATCTGAAATGCTTCTGCAGGGATCATTTCTCTTTTCCTCTCTTTGTATCCTTTCCTCTTTCTTTTTTTCCCATTTCTGTCACTTCGCAGATAACCTGACTGTCACATGCCTTTATGGCCTTTCCTCCAACTCGTCATTTCACATGAGCTACTGATACATCAAGTGCCACCACTGATTAGCTTCTGATCTCCGCTTGTTCAGCTGTTTACTGGCGTTAGGGACAAACAAACATATTCATTCTTTGTCTTGTGCTGTTCTTCCCTCTGCAGAAAGAGGTCCTTTCTGCAAAAATACATACAAAGCCATTTCAGGGTTTTACCCACAGTCTTTTTCAGCGAGAACTGAGTACCCTTTGCTTATATTCTGCTCGCTCCCTCTTTATGCTTTCCACTTGGCTGAAAAACATGCATAAGGGAATCTTATCTCCTCAAAACAAACAAACAAACAAAAAAACCCACCGCCACCCCCCCACCAAACAGATGTACCTTTTTGTTATTTTCCTGTTAGTCCCACCTTAAGAGACTTTGTTACTATTCTCACAGTAAACTCAGCAAAAGTAAGACTGTGGGTGTACAGAGTATATCCATTATGGGATAGGCTATTCCTTCAAATTCTGCACATATCAGTAACTGGTTTGTATTTGGTATGCAAATTGGGACGTCTTTTTCTTTCTGGTTATTGTAGTGACTAGCACAACAGATTCCCTGATCCTTAAGTAGGACCCCTGTATGCTACAATACAAACAAATAATAATATAATTCTTATTAATGAAGACGTTCAAAAGCAAGACCAAGAAGTTACGGTTTAAATGTGTTTTGTAGTAATTTGAAATGAATATAAAATAGATATTATAATTTAGAATGTTATCTTTAAAACCAGATTATTCAGACCTGACAGCTTCGTAAAGGAATAAACAAAAGATAACCTTTTCAAATAAAGAATAAGCATGGAATTCAGTGATTCTGAGCAGCTCAAGATCTCAAGATCTTTATTTCATTACATGGTTTCCTTTATCTCAAGATCTTTATTAATTTAAGTACTTCAATCTTAAGAAACCTATATATATGAACTTACTTTCCCCGCTTACTGTGCATTGCTTCATGTGGTGGAGTACCAGCTGTTAATGGGATTTTAGTCCCAGGGACAAGATTAAAGTCAACCTGAAGTAAAATTCTCTGAACCGTGCATAATGTGGTTTGCGTTCAGGGTGGAAAAAAACCCCCTAACATCAGCCAGAATATCCCTTTGAAATTGTTAATCATGAGAAGGAAGGTTACCTACCTTCATTTGCATGGATTCCTGTGAAATGGACAATAGAAATCACAATCACTCTTTTTATGATTAATTAAACTGGGAAGCAAATAGTGATAGTCCAGCTCTTCCTGAAAGAAGACACTAATTCAAGATGGGGGAGAGTACTGAAATCCAGAACAGCAAAGGATTCAATACATGACTGACATCTTTTCTTTCCAAATATTTTGTGTTGTGACCCAACAAAAAGCTCTGGTTTTTGAGAGTTTTATTACATTTTATAAGCTTCGCATCTTTGCTGCTGAAACCATCAGACTGCTTACTGTGTTCAAAATAAAGTGATCTTTGTAGTGAGTTCACCTTCATATCATCCCATATTTCCTTTATACTTCCTTTACATTTATGTCATAGCATATTGATTTCGCTCTTACATTGTACTGAGTTTGACTCTCCCGTAATAGACAAAATGACTATTTGCTTTCTATAAATCCTACTATTTGTATTTCTTTCCTTCTCCGAACTGTTATCTGTGACTTACAGTAGGCCACTGCTCAGTAAAAAGGTGAGGTGTTAGTTCAGCCTAATATTGTTCAAATAAAAAGTCTAACTGCCAGTCTATTGTTACTAGTGCTTTTCTAGTGCATGCTCTTTCAGTTATCTGACTTCCCAATAAGTTGAATAGTGCATTATATTCACCTGAAAACTGTTCAGATAATTGTCTCATACAACATTTGATCCCTTCACAATGTTCAGCGTTGGCTACTATTCCCTGCTCCATACTGTGCAGTTCCAATTTATCATTCAACTTCTGTAATGTTGACTATTACCCTGAATTACACGTCATAATGCATTCATTCCTTCGCTGTCTTGGATATAGTACACAGGACTGTATTGTCATTGCAACGTCCTTCATCAAATTCTTTTTTCCTTCTAAGACCTTTCTTGGTTCTCTGAGGCGGTAACACATTTCTGATCTGTACCCTGAAAATACAGCGCCAGTTCTATTTCACATGATTAACAAGTGAACGCACTCCATAACATGTCACTGGAGCCCCACCAACTTGTAGCTCTCCCCTGAGTGTTCCTGCTTCTTAACTTACCTGTTCGTTGTCAAAAGCTTTTGTCATAGTTTTACCAGGAGAGGTATAACTTTGACCGTATCCATTTTTTATTAAGAGGTCAAGTGAGATATTAGACTCCAGCCACTTTTGCCTTTTCCACTCTTATGTAGAAAGAAAAAAGGAGAGAAATATGCTTTTAAAATAGTAATTTGAGACAGAACAACATGTAATTAACTCATTATTCTTTAAAACAGTGGACTGTCTCCGTACTCAGCTTAGTGTTTAGCCTACAATCCCAGTGAACCAAAACTAGGGCTCCTTTAAACTAAAATGAAGTACGTAAAGATTAGCTCAAACTGAATTAGAAGGATTTGGCTCCTTTAATATGGTTACGAAGAGGAAAGAAAACCCTGTTAATAGAACATATTTTGTTTTTCTTCCTTCTGACCATGACAGCCAAGAACAGCTCCATTCAAGGAAAAAGACCTCATTCAGCTTGTTCTTTAGTGCCAAAGTATCAGACTGCACTGATCAAGATGAACATCTTGATTTGCCTGTCCTTCACTTTTCTTCTGGAGAAATGCCATTATTCACCACTTACTGCCCTCAACCTTTTGTCACCTTTGGTCTCCTCACAACTTTTACAGATTTCTTTTGGAGAAATTTCTTCACCAAAAGTGAAAACAAGATCAGCATCTGTTTTGGAGAAGTGTTTTTCCAAGCCACTGAATAATGAATGCAAAGGAAAACAGTATTGAACTCAAGAAAATTTTATATTTTAGATCTCATTGGTTTTTTTTGTCTTTCTCTCACTGCAATGCAACTGAATCTATGACAATCCTTTTCTGAACTTGTTTATAAAAACAAATGTTTTGATGAAACGATAAATGCCTCTGGAGTCTGCATGAATGTAACAAAGAAAAGAGGATTATAAGCTCTCAATCAGCAAGAGGTATTGGTACTTTTACTAAAGTGGAAGACCTGACCTAACCTCTTAATACTTAGGAATATTTCTGTAAGTTAATAAAAAATTTTATTTAACAATAGTAAAATTTTAATTTTAATTGATTAAAATAGATTTTAGCAATATAACTACATGCCTTATACATCAAACTTTAGAGAAGCAATCAGCACAATAGTTGGTGGTAAACTCCCCCTATTTTATTATGGACAATTTGTTATATGAACTAGTACTGGAAAATCATCTTCTATTAATTTTAATCAGGGCCTAGCATTTCAGCAGGCCAATAAGCCAATAAGTCAACCAAAGAACAGATTACCTAAATGGAGGGTGCAGTGGCTGCATGTAGAATAGCAGCTCAGCTACCCTATTCTTAAACAGATTAAAGGTATGACTGCTGTGTAACCCTCAACTAAATGTTATTCCTTACAATGCTAGCTTCCAAATTATTTCTCCGATGGTCTCCAACAAGTAGACTGCTCATTGCTGCTTAAGACCTGAACTGCTGCTGTTTGGCCACAGGAAAAGCTGTGCAGCAAAATTGCATCAATTTTATTTCACCAAGAATCTTCCCTGTTCCTTGTCCTCCTTACGTCCATCCCAGTCTTCACCCCATCAACAAAGCAGTCCTTGTATTTGATGGAAGTTCTACACCTATTAGTTGACACCTATTTCATTTAACCTCAACCATATACCCACTTGCTAACAGATAAATTCAATTAGCTTTTATGCATGGAGTTATGAAAACATGTGAATGGTAGGGGAAGCAGTATAATCACAAGAGAAAAAAGCCAGTCTAAGTTGAGCTACCCGTCTACCTCTTTGACAGCGAGGCAGGAGGGAAGCATGGCAGCATTGTTATACAGCACACAGATGAATGATGGCTGAACAGAGCTTTCAGGCCTTTTAATCTGTTCTTTGATCATCTCTGAAATAGATCAAGGCAAAGCTGTTCCTTTCCTCTCTGACAAAAAGTACTTACTGACTCCTCTATATTAAACATAGCCTCCTATTCCACAGAGTATCTGGAAATTTGGCTCAGGAATTTCACCTACTTACTCCATTCCACTCTGCTCAGTATACAGGCCTGACCTGGGAAGAGCTTTGGACCCAGTCCTGTGGTACTTCATCGGATAGCCTGAGTAACTGGGGCATGTCCTTCCTGAACAGGGGAAGGTATGATCAGTAAAAGGAGCCATGAAGAATGCTGACAGGAGCTAGTGAGAAAAACCTGAATTGTTTTTATATCAATGTAGATGGCCTTTAAAACTGAACTGAGGAATTCTAACAAATGATGCAAGTCATGAAAGTTGATATCATAAGACTCAATAGATACCTAGTATGAAAAAGCAGTGATGACTAGAGTACATTTATCAAAGTCCTTGCACTCTGAAGAGCAGATAGTGCCGTAGTGTATGTTAAAGATGGACCAGGGCATAAAGATAGAGTAGCACAAGAAAACAATCCATTTGGGTCAAAATCACTCTTGAAAAGAATGATAAATAGCCATTGAGGGACTATGGGGATACTTTCTATGTAGTCCAAAAGGTTACCTTAACTCACGACTTGATATCTTGATAGTATTTATTACACAGAGGGACAAAAAACACCTGCAATTGTTCAGTATTCTCGCACTGGAAAGAAATGCTACTGGAAACAGTCAGGCCCATATGTATTTTGCTGTGAAAGTTTAATGGGTTCTTCAAAAAGTCACCAAGCCCACAAGGCAGGATGTTATTTTAGTTACAGGTCTGGTAACCACTGAGGATATGAAATGAGCGATAGAAAAATAGTCTGATTGTTGATTAAAGCATCCCAAGTTCGCTCAGTTTAAAGGTAATGAAGAACAGAGAAAAGAGGGTCTGTGACAGACATCTTCAATTTCAAAAGAGCAACAAAAAAGGTAAGGAAATGTTCTTTTGGTTTATTGTTAGTTTCTCTTTTCCTTCGTTCATAGATTTAGTTCCTAAACTTCTTGTAACAAAGCATTTGGAGAATGTGAAGTGCAGTATAACATATAATGAGACAGAAGACCTGTTATCCCAATGCTTTCTCCAGTTCTTCCCTCCATTTTATGATAACTGACAGTTTTGAATACTCCTGCCATAGCTGTGCACAGGTACTCATTTCTATATCTGAAAATTATTCCTATTGCACCACTGACTTACAGATGTTAAACCCCAAACCTGAAATAGCTTAAAATTCATCAAGTTAACAGTAGTAGCACTGGCACAGGGCATAAATCCATATTTTGACATCCTGAAGACAGTGTTTTCTGTTATCTTATTAAATTGTATCAGACTTGCCTTGCATAGAATACAGCCAGGTTTGATAAATGCTTGGCTTCAGCTATACTCTCCCATTTATTCTCACACTGTCAGACTTAATCCATAACTGCTGTTCAAAGGCAGCAAGCAGGAGATGCGGGTGCATCTTGACTCAGCTGGTAGCTGGCTACTGGCAGCCAAAAGCTACACTACTTTATTAAAATCCAGACTGCATCTTGACATAATTTATTTTCATTTTTTATAATCTATTCCCTAAGGATAAACAATATATAATCACATGATTTAACTAGTTTTTTATTTTGCTTTCTGCTCAATTTGCACATAGAGGACATAAATGAAAAACTTGGAGTGAACATAGCAGTCTATGAACACATCTTTTACTCAAAGTGAATATAGTACAGATGTTACTGTTCCATTGCTACAGATAGGCTTGACTACCTTGAAGTGATGGAGTGTCCTCACACCGTATTTCACTTCAGCACAGTCTTTGGCATTTAATACTAGAGACAGGCACAAGAAAGGAAAGCTCATTTTCCCATGAAAGAGGCTGTATATGTTCATCAGCCAACAAAAGTGCATTATCCTTTGTCTAAGGGCTTATGTAGAAACAAAATTTTGGATCCCAAAATGGCTTTAAAAATTACATCCAAATACATTTCCTCAGATGAGCTGCCATAGAGACATAAATAAAAGAACCTAATATGGATTTTGAGCATCAGTTCTTCCAATACAGTGTTATGCCCACAAGTAACAGTTCCTCTTGTATTTTGACAATATTCCTGCTAAGGAAAGACACTATGTTGAGTAATTGACAATATGATTGGTTTTCTGCTAGGATAAGTATTAAAATAAAAAAAATAAGCTGTAAGCATATAAGTTTTGTAAAACCCTATTATTTAAGCTATTTGTATGCAGCTGAGAAGTTCAAAGATCCTTATTAGGTCCTCATTTATGGCTACTTAGCCACAGAAGCTTTATCTTTTGGCTGCAACCTTCTAACAGGAGCCCAAAGTTAGCATCTGTTTTTAAGTAATATTGCTGCAAAGGTTTCATTTGCAGCAATATGACCACTGTGCTTCTACACATCAGGTAAATCACAACCAAGACGGAATAATAAAGATATATGTCATCTCTTGAAGCCTATAACAAAACGCACCTTGAGGTGTTTTTCCTAAGGCAAAACCCCCACAACTGCTCTAAAAACACATAACAGTGCTATGAAATTAGTAAGAAAGGTGTTTGGCTTGTTGTCAGAACCTACCAGCTGTTTATTTTCCTGGGAATTTCCTCTGTAAAAAGCAACACAAACTAGCTGGTGGCATGGCCCACACAGCAGGTGCTAGAAGGACGTTGGTAGAAAGCCTTTGCTAGCGAGCAGTCGCTATGCTGGGCTCACTGCCACCTCTGTGCTGACATTTCTTTCCCATGCTTTTCACATGCCAGTGCTATTTATTTTAGTTGGCATATAGATTAATAGAGGGTAGGGTGTTTCTTCACACTGGGTGTTAGCTTATCCTCCCTTTACCCACAATTTGATCACAAACACTAAAGGGAAATGCACAGATTTTGTGCTCACAAAAACCACTCTGGTATGGTTTCCTCACATTCTATGCTTTTTTTAAACCAAAGCAAAACAAACAGGAAAACTTTAGCAATACCGGTGCCAGGGTCTAAAGGCAGCGTTATACTTGATGGCCACTCAGACAGGGTCCACGTTCCTTGGACTGCAGCTTAATCCTGGCAGCTGGGCTCCATTCCTTTGCAAGGGCTTATACACTGCGGGGCAGTGGCAAAAACCTCTGTAACAAGAGGGCTTAGCACTGTAACAGATTGCCGGACACAGCAATATAAAATCCCTCTCACCAGAGAATTTTAAGATTAGATTACACCAGTCTCTTCATAACCGAATCAAAATCACTAACAGTCACTGCCGGTTCTCCCAAGATGCCCTCAGCCTGGGCAGCAGTCCCGTGGCTGCTTGCTGAGCCTTCCGCAGGACACATCTCACACCTCGGCGCCCATCAGCCACATGCCCTGGCCAGGCACTTGGGTTTGTCACCACCACACAGCATACTTCTGTGCTCTCGTGACACAGCAGACTGCCAGGTGCTCACAGCGAGGATGCCTGGGTTGGACAAAGGTGTCAGAATGACGCAGGAGGCTAATCCTGCCTCTGATGGGGACTGTGGGTGGACTAAACAAGACCTTCATGTTTCAGGACTTATTTTTGTGCTCTACCATACTGCCATACTTCTTGCTAAAGAAGAATTCATTCAACAGAGAGTACACATGGGCACCCTTATGGCATTTTTTCAACAAGAATCCCCTTTGCACAGATAGGTCTAGAGGGAAGAAGATGAGAGTTATTTGAGCCAATAGTTTCCACTTTTTCAATGAAATCATACCAAATGGTAGCCTGTCATCTGACCAGGTGGCAGAAAGAAGAGTTTGCAAACAAGTCCTGTCTGAAAGAATATAAGGCATGTTCGGAAAATATTTAGTCAGTTCCTGAATGACTCATGGGTAGAAAAACAAACAAAATCAACATAGATAGAATTTGTCAGTTTACTTCCAAATTATTTACGTCAGTGGATTGTTCTGCTTCTAACCCTGGTAAGACTGTCAATGCTGAATGTGGCACAAGTGTCGTGTGTAAGCTTCAGACTAAATCTTTTAAAACTTTATTCAAAACAGAAAGAGCACTGATTCAAAGAGACTTACCACGTGATTTGGTAGTCAAGGAAAGAAAAGCAATTCTGAGGTATGCATTGTACTGACCTGCTGTATCTCTGCAGTAAAAGACACGTGGTAGAAAGATCTTCATGCTATAGGGGACTGGAGGGGGGAGGAGGAGGGGAAAGATCAACACAAATTGCTTGAGGCAAGAACCAGTTTTTATTATTATTATCACTGAGTAGCATAGAAACGAAATTGCATTGCAAATCGTACTAAGTACCAAGACAGCAGCATTAGGATTTTATGCTCCTACATACCAGTCTGTTATAATACGGTGGGATGAGTAGCAGAATCCGGGATCGCCAATGCACACTGGTACCGTTGGTCTGTAGGAAGCTCCTGCGGCAGCCTGTCTCTCAGCTTGGAATCCCACCATTCCAGCAGCATTGCTGGCGTCTCTATACATCATTTTGTGTGAACACTTCTATTCCAGAACCTCTGTATTAGGACTTTATAACTAGGTAATAAAATCTGACTCCATGATATTACTTGGCAAGTAGATTTGATGCTTGAAAGCAATTTTTTTTTTAAAGTGGAATTTATATTTTCATGGAGTATGCACTTGCAGCTGTCATCCAAGCTTTGGGTTTTTTTGGGAACCTGACAGCTTTTGTAGTCCTGTTGCTTCTAAAGGACACTTTCTCTCCCTCCCCCTTTAAGTTGGGAAAAGATCTGAAAAGGCTGTTTTTCATTGTTTTGTACTGAGCTTTGCATAAGCTGGGATAGCCTAGCACTTTGTCAGCTGTGACACCTATATTCACTCCTTTTAGGTAAAAGAAGATCAATGGCCCTATAATAACATTTTATCTTATTCTTACTTTTAACTTGTCTTGCCGCAAAAATGCTCCATGGGGGGAACTATGTCACTGTGGCTGTATCATAATTTTCCAGCTACTGTGCTGCAGGGGGAACAACGTTCTCAATAGCACATAGTATATTTCACTGTTTCATCAGATATATTTATTCATAGAGCTTGTTTATTTTGAAGATGTGTTAAAAGTGAAAATAAAACAAAGTAAGTGTTTCTGGATGTTCCTATTCATCATTAGAATCCATCTGAATTCAAAGATACCACTGTATCAAGCAACAATTTCCTTTATCCCTTGGGCTTTTGAGAAAATCTTATTACAGCATCTGAATTGTTCCCTTGATTTGGGATGTTAAAAAAAAAAAAAGAAAAGAAAAATGTTCCATTTGCTAATTCCTTTGCAATTTAAATTAATCAAATACAGTGTATTGTGCACATGTCCCCTCCAAATAGCTTCCTTCCCACCAGCAAACTGCTAAAAGGTTGTCTCATAGTCTATTATACCAGTGTTGCTTAATCTGCTCTAAATTGTCAGTACTGTTTTGTGCCAATTTCCACAGGTTACTGAAGTATGCAAAATAATGTGAACTGATGGATGCACTATCCTGTTATCTTTTTACCATCTGCATTCTGGTACTGCTGGTGCTGATGGCTGTCACCTGCACACCACAAGGCCAGCTGGAACAAAACCCCTTCCACAGGAACAAGGTCTAGCAGAAGCAGGTGTCGCACCATCATACTTTTGCATTTTGTTTTCACTTTCTGTTTATGGGTACCAGACAGGAGGGTTGTAGCACTAACAGTACTAACAAAGCCCATGCCTGGTACAAACTTCAGCAATAATTCTATGCAATCCTTATCTTCACTTACATAAGTCAGTCAACCATGTTGACATAGATTTACAAGCACTTTACACCTGCTTAAATAATCCTGTTTCTAGCTAGTTGATAGTTAAGTTACTGATTAACCTGTGGGAAGAACAGCAGTGGTGGTCCCAAGAATTTGTTGTGCAAAAAGCTGAATGATGAAACCAGGATCTTTAAACCCATTTATGCAGGCAGAAAAAAATGAAACAAGATTTAAGAGATTCTGTTGTATATCAAGAATATCGACTCAAATAAAACACAAGCTCTTTTTTCTCCTCATGCTTACTTTTTCATCAGCATAGTTAGAGAAGAACTATTCTGAAAACTGAACCAATTGATAACCACTGTTGCAAACACACTTAAAACGTTGGTGACGCACTAGAGAAATGGAGCAGAGGATAAAGGAGCAGCAGCACTGAGCTGTGAGCAATGTAGCAATGTGAAGATCTATTCCCTACCTATTCTCATTTATTGAAGCAGAATGGTGAAAGGAGTCCAAAACTAAGTATTCACATTCATTACCAGGGAAAAGGAGGAAAAAAAGAATTTTCCCTTTACTTCTTTTGATTTCAGGAGTGATTATGTTCAGTTATGTCTCTTAAATTGCTTGGTAAGTGTTCTATCTCTGTCATTTCTATAAAAGGGATAATATATTTCATTGTAGCATTTTCACTCAAAAGAGATTGGAATCATAAAGAACCAGAAGAGGGGGCAAGATAGTATTCTGAGGTCATTAGGATATTTTAAGAGTTGTTTCATTGTCTGTCTAAAAGCACTCTATCACCCTTCTTCATATCCTGTAAATAGGAGAACTGCCTCTCCTGAAAAGGAGCGTTAGCGGTCATTTTAGGATTTTTTTTTCAGGATCTATTATCCTCTGCTAAACTACTGAACACAATTCATCAGGACATTCTTCTGTAGCATCAGACTGAGTTAAATCTTACTATAAACACCAGTGTTCTGTCACAGATGACAGCTGCTTTATTAACAGCACTGTGCTAAGTGCTATGTAGCCAACAAGAGCAGAAAAGTTTTCTGAAAGTAGACATCACTTGGCCTCAGCATGGCAGAATCAGAAACTCTGAAGTCTGCACTAGCAGTTTTTCTTCAGAGCTTCGTGCTTGACTAAGAAGCCATTTTCATCCCGTGTACGGTGTCATCACTCTGCTGCTGCAGTGCCAGGCATGAGCCAGGTCTGAAAACGCAGTCGGAGAACCCAGATGACACCTTATACTTGCAGTCTTTTCTTGGTACTGCTGCTAAATGAACACAAAAAAAGAAGGAAGTTTGAGATTACTTCAATGTGACGAGCTAGGGAGATTGGCATAATAAATTGTAGGAAGAAAAGGTGGAAAATCTTTGAGGAGATAGCTAATATTAAAAATTTGTAACGGTCCAGATTTTGGTTTGCTTATAAGACAGATCTACAGCATCTGAGCTTCAATCGTGATTGCTTCCATCCCAGAGTTTGAATTAAAGAATAAATTATTAGGGTATAAAACTTTATGTCCCGATTAAATATTCTCTTTGTGACACCTGTCCAAACTTATTTTTAGAAAAACAGAAGAAAGAGGGAAAAGAAATTTAAATACACTATTTGGAATAGAACTCTAAGCTCAAAAGTTCTTTTTTTTGTAGGAAGATATTTGCAACAACTTCCTAGTGCAAGCTGAAAAATTGACAGTATATATTAAAATTGTATTCTCATATCCATGCAGAACAACTTCAGCGACTCCTTAACACGTGCTGAGCTCACATCAGAAATATGAACAGGCCAAAGATGAAGTAATTATTCTCAGAGCCACCAACACTTTGCAAGTGAGATTTCCAGACCCAGAGGAGATGTCTTTGTATTTAATAACCTTTAAGTGATTTCCCTTTCATGAATTTGTTGGCTCATACCAACCATGCAGACATTTCTCTTTGTCAGCTCAAGCACAGATGGAGCCTGTTTTATGCAACTGGTGCTCATGCACACACTTGATATATTACTTTGTTGAGTCTGTGAACATTGTTTGAAGAAAGGATGTATCAGATGTAACAAAAGACTATTTTAGAATTTCAAGGACACTCGTTCTTATTAATATATCATGGACATATAATTTAGCTACGTGAGCAAACATTTTATGCTATTCACCAATCTCAGATATAGGGTCTAACTTCTTCAATACATTACAAATTTGGATTTTGATCTCAGCTTCAGGTCTTATGCTGGGAATACTGAATCTACTTGATTCTTCTAACTTCTTAAAAACATTACAAATTTGGATTTCTTTATTTTTCTTAAAGCAGGAGGAGAGAACAATAATATTTTCACCCTGATATGCATTCTACATGTGTTTAGATGTGCCGTAGGACAATAAACATGTTGTCTACTGTACCCATTAGGGAAACATTATTAACATATCTGACACTATTTTAGAGAAAATTGAAAGAAATAAATATTTCATTAGTAACTATGAGTTGGAAGACTCAAAGAAAAAGTCCAACTTAGAAGGAGCCATTTAATCCTACCATCAATTCATCACCCATTTCCCTGACTCAGATGCCAAGCCTAGAAAAGCACACCGAGTGTGTGATTTGAAACAGATCGATAACATTGTCCTTTTTATTAATTTCAGAAATTAGATTATTGTGGGCATAAAGGCAATCTTTGAGCCATAAGGCATGATTCCAATTAGTCATCAGCATTGCCAATCAAGAGTTGATTCCAGAGTTCAAAAGAATTACAACAGATATAAGTGAAATCAGAATCCGGCCCCCACATTTCAGCATTGTTGTTTCTAAGGTTATATAATAGCAGCAATACTAAAATTTTATAGTATATGGTAAAGGTCAACAGGTGAAATATTTGGAACTTTTACTCATGAATATATTTAATTTGCTACTGCAAATGATTTCGATTACATTTTACAAAATACATAGCTGCCTCTCCTTTTGCAATTACAGATCCCTAATAATACAGTCAAACCTTCTTAATCATTGTTCATTCTAGCATAAAGTAAATCTTGCTGTGTTTGAAGAGAACCTAGTCATCTTAACAGCATCCATTTTTGTTCCCTTTTATTTTACGATACTAGAATACTTAATAACCTTTACCATATTTGGCTGCAGTGGACGTGCGAAGAGTAAAATCTGCACAGTGGATTATATGGCTCCAACAAAACTCAGTTCTGTAATTAAGTTTGGTTCTGTTACTTAGGTTTGCAGAAAATGTCAAACTTAATGGTCCTTTTTGCCTAAGATTCCCCTGCAGAGTTATATATAATAGTAAAGCATGGTTAGAGCCAGGCCTATTATCTGAATATTTGCCAAAACCATTGATTTTTTTCTTTTCCTTGCTAAAAACATTCTGGTTTGGAGGAAAATAAATAGAAACATTCAGCACCTGAACACTCATCATTTTAATTGCAAATAATTGAGACGCTGAAATAGCCCTGGAATGCTCACGTACACTTAGACTCATCCCTGTAAAGACTCAGAGAAACTCCAGCAACAGTCTTCGATATCAAAAGTCCAGAGGTGGTACTGCTGCACCTTTAGAGCTCTGCTGCGGAGTGGACTTGGAAAAGATCCGTCAGCCCTTGTGAACATCCTCCTAAATCCTCAGAAACAGAGCACAGAATTCTTTTTAACAGAAGCTTCATTTTCATTAAAAAGAAAAATGTGTTCAGGCAAGTTGATGGTCAAATGAACCGATTTGAATGTACTGAAGTTCTTTGCTTTGCTACAGTGCTTTTTAAATGCTGTCTAAACAGTTGGTCACAGATTTATTTATGTTTCCATGTAAAGAAAGAAAATATTATCATTTTCTATATGGGAAACAGTTTCCCTAATTATTTGGCTCCTTTTTCTACAACATAAACACAGCAATTTGTACCCCTCTCCTTCAACTGGCTGCAATTAGCAGCTACATTGCAATAAGCAGATTAAGTTAATTAAAAACTCAAAACTATGTAAACAATGGGAAAGCTGACTAGCCATTTTCTATTTTTGCCAACTGGGAGGAACACAAGAGAAATTAGTACCAAGCTTAATTTTGCTGTTTATAATTCAAGTTATTTGTAACAAATAACAGCATTTAAAATTATTTTTAAACAATTAACTCTATCTCTCTACACTAATTGAACCACATCCCACATGAGAAGTTTTACATCTGTATGAACTAAAAAAAAAAAGTGTGTGTGTGTGGAAATTCTAAAAAGGTGTTAAGGGAACAGATTTGCACACATCATCACCAAACTGGAATATTAAACACAAGTTCCCTTCCATGCCTGAGTCACACTCTCAAAAAGTTGTAGCTAAGTATAAAAGTATAACTTAGTTCTTCTTCTTTGGCAAAAATTTGAGCAAACTCTATTATAAACTTTACTCAGCAATGTGTATAAACTGTGAAGTTTTAAGATGTTGCTGCAGTTTCAAAGAGGCTATAGTTTTGGTTTTGTTCTCCTGTGTCTAAACCAGGATTGTTTAATGAGGGTGGGAAGAGTGGGAGGCAAAAGTGGATTTTGCCTGTTAGTTACTGTGTTCCCAGGGCTCCCTCTCTGCCATGGAGATACCTCTCTATCACACACTAAGGGGACGTCACCACCAAACGCACTGCAAGCACAGAGAGGCAGTGGTACATATATAAGATTTATTGACTAAAGCTGTGAACTTACCACTGCCCAGACATTAGGGAAGAAGAAACAGAATGAAGGACTATAGCCCTTCTTCGTCTTTATATAGGAAATACTCTGTCCAGGTACATGAAAGAGAATTTACTTTCCCAAGTTTGCCGTACTAGATATTGCTGATTGACTACAAAGAGGAAAATATGAGTGTGGGGAATGATCATGGCTTCAGATGAGGTGTTAGACTGTTTCTGTGGGGTTTTTCAATGACTGTATAGGAAAAGAAAATGATACAGAAATATGTAATGGCTCATTCAGTCCGGGACTAGACTTTCAGAGTGGCCAGTATAAAAAAACTAGTTCAGTGTATTGTTTCAATTACATCCTTTATCCAAACTCCTTTAGAAAATGGGAAGATTCTCAGAAGATGTGAAAGTTGCTGATAGATGTATTATTCACAGACCCTTAGGAGGCCACATAATGTTAAGTGTATAGGAGAAGAGTACGAGAGCATGGGAAACTTGAAGAGGGCAGAGATTTAGAAGAGCTGGCCACATCGTTAGATTTGGCACCTACTATCTTTCAGTTATTTAAAGAGAGTGGGAATACTGAAGTGCTTCATGTATCTTATGTTAGAAAAACATTTCTTCTGTTTTAAGGGCAACACTGATTTCCCATCTCCTGCTTCCCTGCAGAGCTCACAGACTGTAGGAGGGCTACTCAAAATAAAAGTGCACTTGATCATTTCGCTTTTCATATTTCCCCTATTTTCTTTTTGGAGACATGAACTTTACATGAGATGCTGTACAAGTTTCTTGGGGTCAAAACAGGGGAAAACACATCCACCACAGATATGCACAGCAGAAGGCCCAAATATGACCATTATGTTCAACTCCGCAGTCTTTTTCCTGTTGGTAGGTTTTTGATACAAGCTTAGCATCAAGCCAGGCTCTCAAAAACCAATGAAATCTATTTCTCTGAAATTGAAAGAGCTCTTGATGAAAGTCAATCAGTTTAGGGAATTTTTTTTAGAGTACCTGGAATAAGATAGGGGAAGAGTTCAGTTTTAACAGAATTGCTGCTTTTTCTTCTTAGTTTCTAAGAGGTGAGGAGTATGTGCTAAGTAGACCCATGTATTCTGCAAACAGTAGGTGTAGTGTTTGATGCTAACAGCTATATTTTAGTCTGCCCATTTGCTGAGTCTTGTTTCTTAACAGAATTAACCACTTTTGCCAGAACTTTTCATTTGAAATTACTGGAGGGGTTTAGCTCTTGATGGAACTCTCCTCTGGGTAACACGCAGAGCAGCCCTCAGGCTGAAACAAGTGAAACAAGTTTTAGTTTTCATACTATAGAAGGAAGAATAGCAGAGGGGATTGGAATCATAAATGGGAGAAATAGCAGTTTGAGTAATGCCAGTGATACTGGATAATTTTCAGCTTTCACAGGATTTCCTGTACAAATATGTGTTCACTGCAGTAAGCTACTAAGTAAATACTACACTTGCTGCAGAAGGCTTTTGCCTACACTTACAGTATTTTTGATGCTTTCTAGGCATTCTGGACTTACAGAATATGAATACACAGTTTTTAAGACCATTCAACAACCTTATCTTGTCCAGAAGCTTTTTTAACTACAATTTGAACAGTTTTATGAAGAGTTTTATGGACTTTTTGATTCTNTGATATGGTTTTGTATATATTTCATTATTTTTCTTTTTAATATTCTGTTATTAGCATTTAATTAAAGTAGTTTAGTTCCCTCTAAACTCTTAAGTCTCTCTTTTTCTCTCTCGCTCTTGCCTCCCTTTAAGAGCGGAGCAAGAGAGCGCGAGCATCTGTCGTTCCACTGGATTGGGCCAATCTGGCCCAAACCACGACAGATTCCCATTAAAAAAAAAGGCAGAGGATAAATACCCCAGCAATAAATATGTGTTTGGTGGTGTTATGAGTTGTTAATTGTTCCTTTGTATGGATTTCCCCAGCCTGAAAGCTAACTATGGCTGATCACTTTACAAAAAGGTACATTTTTACAACTCAATCCATTTTTTGCTCGAGGTATAATCAAAGAAATTGCTATCTTTTCCCCAGCCAGTTATTATAATGGAATGAAAAAGTGACTTAAATATTGACCTTGGCAATACAACCAAGTTCAGATGAACTAAAAGTAAATCAAACAATTTTTAATCCCAGGAAAATATTTTAAGGCTTTTCTTTTTATTGTCTCAAGCTCACTTTTAAGACCTTCGTTTATGACAAAGTAGTGATTCATGCAATCACCAAAAGAAAACTGAGAAAATAATAAAACAATAGTTATCCACTTGTGTAGCACTGAATCAGTTTTATGGTTTGTTAACTCAAAAGCAATCTGTACTTTTATAAAAACTCTGCTGATTGTTACTTAATTTTTCAATAAAAAAAACCTACCAGCATTTTTCTCATCCAATATAAATCAAACCTATACATCACTTAACACTGGCACTTTCGTTTGCTCCTTTTCCAGCTGATGCTGCTCAATTTTACCCACTGTTAATACATATTATATTTTCTGTTCAATCCAAATGTACTTATTATTGTTTCTCTAGCTTCTGATCTCTGAACCGAAGCCAGGACTCAATTCAGAGCCTCCAATTCAACATGAGGAAAAAAGGCTCTTCAAAACAGAACCTAAGCTACAAGCAACCCTAGCTATTAAATCAACACACTCTGTGGGTAGAGCACAAGCATAGGTTAAGTTATACAACTTATTTAGAAGGTTTTAGCATTGATACCATCAGATCTACAGCAGTCCAAGGAATTATTAAGTTATCCAACAGCCATCAACAAAAGCAAAAAGAAATGTACTGTTAGTAAATTATTTTTTCTCTTCATAGAAGTGTAAATTTGAAGCTATCCCTAACAGATTTTACATTTCCAGTAATGTTATTGATATTTTCCCAGAAGTTTTTTATAAATTTTTTTAATAGGTAAACTAATGAAATGTTTTCCAGCTTTGAGATTATGAGATTAGGTTGAACAAAAATTTAATTGATGCTATAAAGATACAATTGTGTGGCAGGTTTACCAACGATCTCCCATTGATTCTGGATATCATTCATTTCTTTGATCTTATCTTTGAATAATTATTTTATTTTTTCATACTATGAGGAAAGACAAGACATAATCTACTTAATAAAATTATAAAGAGGGGATGCTCTGGTAGCTTTTCCCTGCCATGGAGTGGATTCAGTTTCTTGAGTTCAACACTTGCATAAATGTACCTTATTTCTCCATCACTTTTCCCGATACATATATTATATTTCATTATTCTAAACTCTATCATGGATGAATTCCAATGACTGTAAAGCTACAAATATCTTTGCTGTTAACTATGCTACCAGTTTCTAGATGAAGAAATCCCAAAGGTTCAACAGAATCTTTTAAAAGGGTTATAGCGTCTTTATGTTGTGACTTACTCCATGAATAGCCATGTTGTAGCATTGGTTTGGGCTGCAGTTACAGCAGGATATGCCAGAACCTGCCACTGAGTCCAGGACTTGAGGTCCCAGTTTTCTTCATGCTCGGTAAGAATTCACTTTCAGCAGAAGTCCCTTCACCTCTAGTGGCTTGTTCTCAGAATAAGATTATTAACAATAATTATAAGAATTTATTATTTTATTATTATTTTTATGGCTGGGATTGTGCAATATGTCCACTTTCTTACCAGAGAATGAGGTGCTCCAGATCATCGGAAGGAAACAAACAACCCCCAGAAAATACTGAAGGAGGGAAGAGTAGAGGACTTGTTCCAAATAGCGGCTCTCCTCTCAATTGTAGTTTAGGGGACACACTCACAGCATGCTGGTCTTATAAACTGCTCAGCTCTCCTGAGACTAGTGGTGCTCCCCAGCCACGTTTCCTCTAACTTTACCTCAAGAATATTAATGTACTTAATGTAATTTTGTTTAGCCATACATAACAATTTTATTTCAACTTTTCGATTCGTCAAAAGAACCTGTGTATAAAGATAAGCTGTGGACCATGGGAATATTGCAGTTTCACACAATGGAGGGGGTGGGTTTTTTAGTTTACTTAAAAAAACCAACACAGGGAATTACACTTAAGCAACTTAAAAAGCAATTTCACAGTGAGGCATATAAAACTTAGAGATAAAATAACGCTATCCATATATCATTGTCACTTTATGTTTGTGAGCTATTGTTATATTAAGTTATCATATACTGTTTTTCCTTTTGGCCTCCTGCCTCAGAGCCCAGAGCTGGAATCCTGTTCAGTACAACCGAAACCCACAGTCAGCTGTTCTTGCTGCCCAGCCCACCGAGACATCCTCAGAGGAATGTCATACCAGAAATTCCTCAGAGATTGCAACATTTTTCCCATTTATGAGAAAGACTTTCCTATTTTTTAAGATTTGGGGTGAAGTAGGCTTGGCAGAGAATTATACAACCATTGCTATTTTCCTTCCACTCCCATTCCCTGCCCCACAAGGAGCAATAAACAAATCCAGAGAGATGTGCAAAGCTCACCTTCAGTGGAACAGCCCCGAGTGATGAGAATTTTGAGCTGACAAGGACATAAACTCTTCTAAGTGAAAAGTGTTATTGATTTGTATGCAGCTACAGTGCAGAGATCGGGGGAAGTTCAAGGCTATACACTGTTGTTAAATTCCTCTCATATTAGGAAAAAAAATCTAATTACTTTCATTGAGGTATACAAAATGAAAAATCTATTTTAGTATTTTGAATTTAAAATTGATCAATTCCTTTGTGCAGTTTACCTCTTGAACTGATGGAGGCTTTGATCGATTATTTAAAGAACAATTATATCTTAGAAAAAATGAAAAACAAACATATTGTTTGTAAAACTGAACCACAGATGTTCTTTTATTGTGGGCATTTTAAAATAAATAAAATCAAGATCATGACTCCAGAAGATGCATGAAAAAATTATGATTATTTAAAATGCTCTTATTACTGTTAATACAGCTGACTCCGGAGTGATCTCAGAGTAATCATTTCTCATTTTATTTTTAGTCATTTTCAGTCTTACTCCAAGGTTCCTCGCAGCCCCAGGAAGGTCTGATGGTTCATTTTTGCTATTCTCATGGTATTAGTAGTTTAGCCACCACTTGCATTATTATAAATGTTTAAAAAAATCTGCACTTTAAGAAGTATCTAGAAATGAATTAATTCCACATGATTTTCAGAGTCTTAGGCCTATTTAAAATATTCTCATCTGCTTGATAAAAATAATTCTTGTTTAGCCCTTCCCTTCCCCCAGTTTGATTCAGCTTTTCTCTATTGTTGTGGCAGACCTTTCAAAATGTGTTTGATCAGACATTCTTTCTGCTTGATATTCTGTGCCAGTGATTGACAACAGTCCTTTGTGAGCAAGCATTTAAGTAACGATGTACAGACTTATTAGGGAGCTGCTATGTCAAGAAGAGAAATGAACAATAAATTAGAATAAAATGGAATTGCATTTGAAACTTGGCTGGAGGAATTTGCATTTGTGACGACAAAGTACATTTGACAATCTGAGTCATCTTGCAGCTTTGCCTGTAGCAAGTGTCAAATTAGTTCTTAATGCTACAGGGAAAGGGATTGAGTCACAGCATTGCTTAAAGTTAAGAGGCTCATCAGTAAATCGCTGGCAATATTAACAATTATGACCTACACATTAATATGGTGAAAACACTCTGGGTATTATGCTTACAACAAAAAGCCAAGAAGCGAACATAATTTTGCTTTCAGATTCCTGTGCCTTCTCCCAGGAACTACAGCTTTAAATCAGGGAAGGTAGAGGAAAAATGAGTAAATCAATTCAGGATTTTTTGGACTACGTGCCCTCACAACTATATAACAAGAAGAAAATCAAGCACTAAATCTGGATTTAGCAAAGTATGAAAGTGAGGTGAGGAAGGGAAATGCTTACCTGCATATAAATTCAAAAGTCATATGCATGTCTCTCATCCGTAAACTACATGTAGCAGGATCCTGCAGTGCTCCTCCCTCCTCTCAGACACCTTTGATTCCATCCCATTCCAGCAATAGCTGGAAGATGTGACCATATGCCACAGTGACTACCTCCTGACCAAGATATGGGTCAGGTAACAAATTTAGCTTGTGTGTCCATGCTGGGGATGAGGAAGGGCTGTGTCATGTGCACCAGTTCCAGTCCACTCTAAGAGAAAAACATGAGTTGTCTGTTAATCATAAGCCATATTAGAGAACGATATTGTCTTTCCAATTTCCTCACACACACAAGAAACTCAGTCCGTTACACTACTTGCATGCCAGAGACAAGTAAGTTGCTTCACAGAGTGCAGTCCCTTTGGTGGATTTGTGTCAGATGGTACTCTAGTGTTAGAAAAGCTCACACAGAAGCCTTGGATTTGAACTATTTTAAAAAATATGGTGCATTTTCAGGCCAGCACTGACTTTCATGATCATTTCATGCGTTATTTTATAGAGTGGCTTGCAATGAAAAAAAAAAATGTACGCCCATGTTTTATTTTTAAGACTGAAGGTAAGACTTAACTCTCCTGTATGACAATCAGCATAATTTCATCTCTTTCAAAGTCTCTGTAAATGTAGCTCAATATGCTGTATGATATTATAAGGAATCTATTGTGCCAGGATCTATGCCACTTTTCAAAGACACAACTGCACAATTCTACCATTTTCTTGCATGAAAGGGGTCAGAAGGGAACAGAATTAGATATGTTGTGGGAATGGCCTAAGGTACAATTGCATTGACAACTCATAATGACACTATAGGATATCTTCTTTCATAAGCTGCACAGGTCTTTCACACAGTAGGTACTACCATTTTAAGTGCTTGCACACTGTAATGAAGTCCCGTAACACTGACAAAAGAAGGGTGATGAGTACATTCGCCACCTGAAGAGTCTCTTATAAGTGACACCAGAGAAAGAAATTTCCTGAGCTCTGCAAACACTGCACTAATCAAACTTCAAGTGGGACTGGTTAATCAAAATTCACTAAAAAAAAGAAGAAAGACCTCACATACAAGCACAGAAATTAGCTAATATATGGAAGCCCACTGATACATTTTCATGTACCCCGGCTCCTCCATTGAGCAGAGATGTCTTTCTACTCACCAAATTCTTTGCCTAGCACACAAAAATATGATCACAGGATCTCAGATATCTCCCAACCATAATGAAGATTACACAGTCTTTACAGCTAGTCACATTTTAAATTGGTCAGTCTAGATTTGTTGGAAACTCATTTCAGAGTTATGAGAATTTGTGAGTAGACTTATTTATAACCAGGCTGGAAGTATATTCAGTTCTTTAACAAGCTTTACTATCAGTTGGATTGTTAACTGCAGTTGAACTCAGCTAGACAAGTTATAGTATAAAAAGGATGATATTTTGGTAGATCTAGTTGAAAGCAGAAAATGACATCCAGTTCAAGGGATTTTATAATAGACCAATTTCTATTTTCTGCTGTAATTTTTACTAAAGGTGCTCAACTTTAGGCTAAATAGAGATAATTCAGTGTAACACCACCAAATCTATAGTGAAAGTTACATGGCATTTAAATCATAGAATCATCGAACCATAGAATTATCTAGGTCAGAAGGGACCTTGAAAATCATCGAGTCCAACTATCAACCTAACACTGCCAATACCACCACTAAGTCAGGTCCCCCAGCAGAACGTCTACACGTCTTTTAAATACCTCCAGGGATAGTGATTCCACCACTTCCCTGGGCAGGCTGTTCCAATGCCTGACAACCCTTTTGGTAAAGAAATTTTTCCTGCTATACAACCTAAACCTCCCCTGGCATAATTTGAGGCTGTTTCCTCTTGTCCTATCGCTTGTTACTTGGCAGAAGAGACCAACCCCCCATCTGGATACAACCTTCTTTCAGGTAGTTGTACAGAGCGATAAGGACTCCCTTCAGCCTCCTTTTCTCCAGGCTGAACAGCCTCAATTCCCTCAGCTCCTCCTAATAAGACTTGTGTTCTAGATACTTCACAAGCTTTGTTGCCCTTCTCTGGACACACTCCAGCTTCTCAATGTCTTTCTTGTAGTGAGGGGCCCAAAACTGAACACAGTATTCAAGGTGGGGCCTCACCAGTGCCAAGTACCGGGGGACGATCACTTCCCTAGTTCTGCTCACCACACTATTCCTGATACAGGCCAGGATGCTGTTGGCCTTCTTGGCCACCTGGGCACACTGCTGGCTCATGTTCAGTCAGCTGTAGACCAACACCCCCAGGTCCTTTTCTGCCTAGCAGCTTTCCAGCCGCTCTTCCCCAAGCCTGTAGCGCTGCATGGGGTTGTTGTGACCCAAGTGCAGGACCTGGCACTTGGCCTTGTTAAACCTCATACCATTGGCCTCGGCCCATCGGTCCAGCCTGTCCAGATCCCTCTGTAGAGCCATCCTACCCTCCAGCAGGTCGACACTCCCACCCAACTTGATGTCATCTAATTTACAAGCTAGCTTGTGCAATTACATTCACAGAGGTTTGCAGGACTGGCACCAAAATGCTTTCTGGATTATAAAACTGCCAGTTATGAGAACACCTCTGTTTGATGCTGTGTTCTTAGAGTGACTTTGCAGAGCTGAGTGTTAGATTGTATGGTTTCATATGCAAGACAAAGACATGACAAACCAGCTCCATAAAATGGTTTGATATGCTGAATTTTAGTTAAAAATATACATTAAGATAAAATATGAGAAGTGTCTTTGGACCTAATATCTGATTTCAATTCTTTGCAGCCTCAGAAAAGTCTGTTTGCTCTTCCAACTATTTTTGGGACGTTTTCTTTTCTATTTTGGGTGACAATATTTTACAATTTCTAGCCAAAATCTCTAATGTCTGAGGAAACAGTTCATTGTATAGAAAATAATTTCAAAAGGAGCAACAGCTCAAGTTGTGGACTCCTAAAACTTCAGGTACACTGTATATAATTCCTTATTAATTGTAGCAATGTTGAATGTGTGAGCCTTCCTCCTCGGACATGGTATATTTTTTCCTCACATATGAGAAAAAAACGTGCTGAGAGCACTGAAAAAAATGTAACACTGAATGAGTTTAGGAATAATTACCCTATCTTCCTTCAAAAAAAGTCAAATAGTGAGCTAAGTCACTTGGTTTTGAATATATCAATGTCCATTCCCCAAATCTCCTGCCCCCCATGCTTGAAAAAACATCAAACTCAATCCAGAGTCAGGAATTTTATCTTTCTGGTTGTCTTTTCGGAAAAAAACTAAACAACTCACATGGTGGGTGACTGGTAGCTCAACCTGCAAGAGCTAATGAAAAATCTGAAAAACTAACTCTAGATATGTGTAAACTAAGGAATATCAGCAACAACATTTAGACAAATCCCTAGAAAAGGGGAAGCATGGATCTAATTTTCCTGACATCCTCCTTTTTATTTGTTTGGAAGTGGAACATTCCCATTTTCTTAGACTTTACCATGTGGATTAAAAGGCAAGGGCTCTTCTGCAACTAGAAACAGGTTTAACACCCTAGAGGAAATTAAAAAAAAAACCCAAACAAACAAATAATAAATTAACAAAACTCCCAAAACAGAAAAAGAGTAATTAAAATAATTTGTTTCTTTTGTAATAAGAGCCCTGAGGAAAGGAATCAAACTTTATACACTAGCTTGATGTAGGTCCTCTTCTCTTCTTCTCTTTTGAGGGAAAATATCAATGAAAAACATCCTGAGGAACATTAAAATGGAAGATCTGAATGTAATGAAGGTTGACAATGACAATTATTGATGTTCTTATCACAGATGACAAGAGGTTTAGGAGACTGTTCTAGCATATTGAGACAGTACTTGTTCAAATGCTTTTTTTTTTAAGCTAGTGTACCGTCTGCTTCAGAGGCAGTGTTGGAAAAACTTGATGTGCAGAATAACATTTGTCCCCCAGCTAAGACCACTATCTTCTTGTTAGTAATTTTTCAAATTGAATTACAGCTGCATTAACACAAATTATTCTCTGTCCATCAATTTTAATTTCAAGATGAAAAACAAAGGCAAACTCCAAGTGGAAGAATGTTTCAGGAATAGCTTATCCCCTACCCTCCTCCTACCCACTTATTTTTACAAGAATGTGAATTCAGATGCTAGAATACAAGATAAATGAGAAGTAGAGTTCAGAAACATTTCTGTACTACTTCACTGAAACACTCATTAGGAAGTTAAGAAACTGGAAAAAAAATCCCCCAAACATTTTCACCTCCAGATATCAAGAATGGGTATGGTACCTTCAAGGTACACAAGAGGTCATCTAACAAAAAGCAGAAACAAAGGAAATCCATCCAACCTACCCCTGCAATCCTAGCCTAAAAAACACAAGTACATGGCCATTCATTTTGAACAATACTTGCCACATGCAAAAAATACACTAGAACTGTAGTCACTGAGAAATTTTCAGTTTCCTAACATAAGATTTCTTAAAAACCATTTTGAAATATTTCTAACCTCTAAGTTTTAAGCCTTTAACATAAATACTCAAAACATGATTTCAAGCCTTTTATCTACAACTAAAAACACTGGAAATGTATTCTTAGAAAGGTATCATCACACAATTCCTGCAGCTGAAATATAAACAAGGCAAACTTGTGGCAAAATTGTGCAATCAGGTAACACTGTACTCACTTATAACGTAACGTATTTGTAAGTAAGTAATTAGTAGTGTCTGAAAGTGTACACTCCCCAGATCATTAGTATTAAAGCCTGGAAAATGAAAGTTTGTTAAATAAATTTACCTTTCCGTAAAACAAATTCTGACTGTGCACTGATTATGACAGGCAGATTCAACCATCTTTAACACAAAAAGTTCTCCCTCATTCTAGTTTCCATTTTAATAACAAACAGTTGCCACAAAAGAAACAAACTCTAATTATGAAAAGAAATAAGTATGAGTACAACTAAAATTTTCAGCTGTAATGTATATTTTTGATCTTATACGAACACTTACACTTGCGTGTATTGTAGACCAGAATACTAGTGTTTATTTTATAAGGAAGGTCATTAAGATTAAACTTCACAGAGCAGAAACTGTCTGCCTCATAACACATTGCCCAAGTTAAATCTATGTACACCTAAGGTTGGATATCTGAAAAATAAGCCCTTTCGACTTAAAAAATTTTTCAGATCTTTTGATTGAAAGAAGACAGGACTCAAAATGTGGTTGAGAATCTTATGACGTAGATATGACTTGAGAAACAGCTCTAAAAAGCTCTGCTCAATTTATCCAACTTATAAACCTCTTAAAAAACAAAACCCTAGTCATTGGCTCTTATTGAAGAGTTCTTTGTGCTGAGTTTCCAGAGTTCAAAATCAGGTGAGTTTTCCTAGCAATGCATCCTCATATTCCTGCTGCCTGGGCTGGCTACAGAGATTTAGTTGGAAAACTGAAGAGCAGGGCAAATAGGTAAAATGACTGTAGGGAACAAAGATCTCTATAGACTCTTTAAATAATCAAAATAAATTCCACTAATCCAGATAAAACCATCTCCTCTATCCAGAGCCTTCTGTTTTCTTCACTCTCAAAGAGCATCATGGCTAAATGATGAGAAACATCCCTGAAATGGAGTAGTGTACTTCCTGGGGGGAGAAGGGAGAGGTGGAGCAAGGGAAAAATAAAAATCGGTCAGGCAACAGTCAGTATATTAGTTTAGTACTTAATATATCCCATCTCATATTTATGTTGTTAAAAGCATTTCATCGATCTTTGTCTGTTACACTTAGATATGTTTTAAAAAATGATACTACACCTATTCCACACTTTACTAGCAAATTCATGCCATGTTAGAATGACTGTCTAGTTCAGTACTTTACTAGCAGTTTACTTAAGTCTATTGCATGCTTAGGCAAATAATCAAAAAAACCCATTGTCTTTACTTCCACTAGATCTTTACAATTATCGCAATCAATGTGGAAGTAGCCAAGAGTTATGAACCGTCAACATGCTGATAGGAAAGTAAACAATGTAAAAGTGAAGCCAGCATTTGAGTCTCACAGCATAGTACACTGCTGTAATGGTTTAAATCATAAGCCAAATGATTGTTATTATAGAGATAGTGAATGTCATGCTTACAGAAAAATTGTGTGTGTTAAAAATGACTGCCATTAAAAAGATGTCTCATGGGGGGACAGGACCTCAAGCCAGTAAACAGACAAAAGGCATTACAGCAAAAAAAGCAGGACAGAAAAGGGAAGTCTTGTCCAATTACCAGATTCACCTATCACTTACAGTATTCTTTACTACCAAGAAAAGGCTGGAAGAGAGACAGATGCAAGTACTGTAGACTTAACTATTTATTTTTTTTTAAAAGCAACAGAAACTCCATTAGAATTAAGAGCATGGCATGTAAAATATGCATATCTAAAAATAGATACTGAGTTTATAGGCAGGTCTTCGGCATTGGTAAGGAAAATTCTGCAAATAAATAGCACTCGTTTAAATGTCAAAATAAAAAAAGAAAAAGAAACCTGAGCCATAGAAACTTAGATAATCATGTTCCTCCCCATTAACACAGAAATTTATTCCTTATCACAAAAGAAGGGGAAATCTGCACAGCCATCTTGCCTGTTGTTATAACTAGATTAAAACACCAGGAAAGGAAATCCCTCTCAATGCAAGAGTTAGCAGGGAAATATCTTAGTTCATTGTCCAGGAGGCCAGAAACAGAGGAGTTCTTTCATGTGACAGAATACAATCTAACTTTTCATTATCCTCGTAGTACACAGCTGTGGCTAGAAGACAATTTAGTCCCTTTCAACTTGTAATCTGACAGACAGCTGTATGGTACCTGATGGAATGGTAATATGTGCAAAAATATTTAAGAGTGAAGATTTAAGGCTTTTAAATCCAGAGAGGACGGTGATTATGATGTCTAAGAGCCTCCTGCTTCACTCAGACCAATGGATTTTCTTGAACTAATTCCTGCTTGAACAGACATTTCAAAGAAAACCAAAATCCTATCTTTTTGGTTTTTAAATTATTGCTGATGCAGAATCTACCAAAATTTTTATAAAATTGTTCCAGTGGTGGCTTATTCAGCATATTGCATGAGATAAAGATGTTATGAAGAACATACTTTGCGCAATGCATGGAAGATATCACTGGTCCTGTACAGCCAAGAATATTAATTTAGACACACCCAAAACTGTAAGATCCGATCTGGATTTGAAGACACACATTCTGTTGTTGGGGACACTCTATCCAGTGTTGTAATCTCTCTCAGAATGCCAGTATTGAACATGTTTCCACATGCTATGTGAAAGCCAGCTTTTTCTCCAGTAAGGTTGATGCTCAGACTGAATTTGCCAGGCTTTCTAGCCATACAGTGGCTTTACTGAGTTTCAAAGGTGTTGCTAGAGCAATATGTTGCTCTGAAATGGGCAAGCACCTCTGGAACAGAATCCTGTCTGATAGGGTAACTCCTTACATGCACCTTTTCTTTGCCACTTCTCAGTTGCTATGCACCAATTTTGCATAGCCATCGATGTTCATGTTCTCAGGAAACATTTAGATCTGCTTCGCTTGAGCTCTGACACTATCCCAAGTTCCTATGCCTTCCCAGACTGTGAGGTGATTGAGGAGTGCAGCAGAAAACACACCCAAGTGTGCTGGACAGATTTTTGTCACTTTGTATGTGCACCTTACCAACTATACACCTAGCAGACCCAGACACTTTACTCCTGTTACCATCACAGCCATGTTAAATGAAAAGCTTCTTGAATTTTTCTATTTAAAACTCTCTTCTTCATACAACTAAAGAGCATATCAGCCCCTTTGGGCATTCAGACAAGCTTACGACTGATTGCCCATTCGAATTTGAGTGGTTGTTCACTGTAGTTAAAGATTGCCTCCAGAGTAAGTCTGGGGGTGGAGGGGACTCTGTAAAAAAAAAGTGTTCTTTGTTCCTAGGAGTGGAACTTTCTTTACTTCTAGCCATTTCAAAGACTCATTATTTATTGGCACCAAAATCCGCTTGGAAATTAGTGAGAGAAATCCTCAGTAAAGAGCATGAGTTGAAGGGTAAAAGTCATCTTTATGTGTTATTCTCAATGTAATCACTTCATATCTCTTTTCATTATGCAGCATATTTTTCAGGTGTACATTTTGAATATATTTTTAAAAAGAAAACATTGAGACCTCACTATATTTAAGACTCCTAAAATAGTATTACGCATTTGAAGGATTTTGTGCTCCAGGCTAGCAGTTCGTTATCTCTGTTTCTCTGTTACATGTGAAACTAGATGAGAGAATCAGATTATCACTCTCAAAGGAGCAAGCTGTATTAACAAGACAATTCAAGTCCATGGAAGAAGATACTTGTGCAAAGTGTGCATGACTTACAAATTCATTTAACATTGACTTTGCAATTAAGTTAGCTTACTTCCTTAAAGATACTGCAGCAAGCTTGAGAATGTCATAGGTAAATGAAGTAGCAATGCAGAAGGCTGAAGTCATGCATTACCTTTTAATACCATTTGGATAACTATATTTTCCAAAAGTCTTCATGTCTTCCAGTAGTCTTAAGAACAAAATTATGACAAAAATAAAGAAAAATATATCTGAGATGGTAATGTTTAGAGGGAAAATGGCAACTGCAGGAGGAAAGGACAAGCATAGCTGCTATAGGCCTCAATCTGGGTAGGAAGAGTTACTTATTTAGCAGTTTGTTGTTACTTTATTCTGGAGAGCAATTTTTATAAAACTGGGCTGGCATATTATGTGTTTAACAATGCTAATAGTTACTGTAATTTAATTTGCTCAATTCAGCACACTGCGTAAGTGTCCTTTGAAAGACTCGTAACACAAGTATGAAGATTGGTATGAATGTGGTACGAATAGAAATTTGTGTGAAAGCACCAGATGAAACAGCAGAACAAGAGTTGAAAGGAATATCCTCTACTGATAACAGAGCAAACTGTTGCAATAGTCCCAGCAGTAAAATGAGGAATGTTCTGCTTTTGTCAAAACCAGAAATCCTGTGCCCTGATAAAACTACAGCCAAAGACCATGCGTCGGCAGAAGACCCTGCATTCTGCAAGCAGGGCACTAGTTCAGGGTTACAGCATGCCATGTAACCTGCTTCTTTTCCAGCTAACCAACAAGAAAAACAGACTGCCATCACATAGATCATAGAATGGTTTAGGTTGGAAGGGACCTTAAAGATCATCTACTTCCAACCCCCCTGCCATGGGCAGGGACACCTCCCACTAGACCTGATTGCTCAAAGCCCCATCCAACCTGGCCTTGAACACCTCCAGGGATGAAGCATCTCTGGGCAACCTGTTCCAGTGCCTCACCACCCTCAGAGTAAAGAATTTCTTCCTAATATCTGATCTAAATCTACCCTCTTTCAGTTTAAAACCATTACCCCTGGTCCTGTCACTACACTCCCTGCTAGTCCCTTCCCATCTTTCCTGTAGGCCCCCTTTAGGGACTGGAACACCACTGTAAGGTTTCCCCAGAGCCTTCTCTTCTCCAGGCTGAACAACCCCAACTCTCTCAGCTTGTCCCCACAGCAGAGGTGCTCCAGCCCTCTGATCTTCTTTGTGCCCACACTCTGGATTCTCTCCAACATGTCCATGTCCTTATGTTGGGACCCCCACAGCTGAATGCAGTACTCTCACCAGAGTGGAGTAGAGGGGCAGAATCACCTCCCTTGACCTGTTGGCCATACTTCTTTTGATGCAGCCCCAGATACGGTTGGCTTTCTGGGATGCAAGTGCACATTACCCACTCACATTGAGTTTCTCATCAATCAACAGCCCCAAGTCCCTCTCCTCAGGGCTGCTCTCAACCCATTCTCTGCCCAGCCTGTATTTGTGCTTGGGATTGCCCCAACCCATGTGCAGGACCTTGCACTTGTCCTTGCTGAACTTCATGATGCTGGCATGGTCCCATCTCTCAAGCCTGTCCAGCTCCCTCTGGATGACATTCCTTCCCTCCAGCATGTTGACTGCATCACACAGCTTAGTTTTGTCAGCAAACTTGCTGAGAGTGCATTTGGATTGAGTGCACATCCATGTTGCTGAAAAAGATGTTAAACAGCACCAGTCCCAATACTGACCCCTGAGGAGTGCCACTCATCGCTAGCTGCCACTTGACATGGAGTCATTGACTGCAAGTGTTTGAGTGTTACCATCCAGCCAGTTCCTTATTCACTGAGTGGTCCATCACTCAAATCCACGTTTCCCCAATTTCCACACAAGGATGTCATGTGGGACAGTGTCAAATGCTTTGTACAGGTCCAGGTAGTTTATGTCAGTTGCTCTTCCCTTATCCACAAATGCTATCACCCTGTTGTAGAAGGCCACCAAATTTGTCAGGCACGACTTGCCATTGGTGAAGTCATGTTGGCTGTCACCATTCACTCCCTTATTTTCGATGCCTCGGTATACTTTCCAGGAGGATTTGTTCCAGGATCTTGCCGGGCACAGAGGTGAGCCTGACCAGCCTGTAGTTCCCTGGGTCTTCCTTTTTTCCCTTTTTAAAAATGGGGGTAATATTTCCCCTTTTCCAGTCAGCGGGAACTTCACTGGACTGACACAACTTCTCAGATATGATGGTAACTTCATCCATCACTTCCATCAGGACCTGCGGATGCATCCCATCAAGTCCCATGGATTTGTGCACCTTGAGGTTCCTCAGATGGTCTCAAACTTGACAGAAGGGTCTGTCTCAAAGGGGAACAAGATAGCAACTTTGCCTGTGATTTATGGAGACTAATGCAGGCAAGATTTGGAAGCAAAGGCCTGCTCCGTAACAAGTGTGTCTTCCAAGACTCTGAAAGTCGTAAATGAGTTTGCTGTTACCACACAGGAACATGAGATGTAAAGGGATGGAAGACAGGATTCAATAGTTGATGTGTTGTCCTCTGTCAAGCACAGGTGATTCTGAACAGACTATTTGGGCACACACATGTGTGCTTGAGTATGTTGGTGTGACAATGAATGCAACTTTTGAGATAGATAATGAGTAAAATCTGTTTACATGCACGTCTTGTAAATAAATACCAACTTCCGCTGATGTAACTCCTTACACAAGTAGAAAAAGCAGAACCTTCACCTTTCAGAGGAGAAGAACTGGTTGCAGGAGAGGAAAGGAGATTTATGTGTCATTACTTCTCTAGCAAACACCTGTTGCTTTCGCTGAGAAAAATGGTCCTTCTTGAAAGATATCATGAAACAATTTACACAGGATAAATAGATAAAATGAAGAGAGGCAATATCGAGCTTAAATTCTCTCTCATGTGGTGGCTTTATGTTTATAGACATAGATTGTAACATCTAGTTTAGGGGAGAAAAGAGATAGACACCTTTGTCAAGCCTCTGCCACTCTTTGTGAAAGCTCTTAGCTGAGATTAAATCTCTGCACTTTTAAAGTGTTTCCAGAAATAAGCAGCAGTAGAATAAGTGAAGTAATAGAAGAAAAAATCTGTCGAAGAGTAATATACTCTTAAAATCCAGCAGAAAAACTAGTCCTGTAAGTTTGGAGATCCTGGAGAGAAAAAGGTGCTTAGATTACTGCAGAATCAAAAAACAACCCAAAAAAAATAGAGCCAACAGGCCTGAGCAGTCAGGCTATGAATTAGTATAAATTGCAGATTCATACCTAACAGGTTGCTCCTGCTCAGCAGACCACCAGCACAAGAGCCCAGTCCGGTGTTTGGTTTCATGCACACTAGAGAGGTGAGCAGTGGCAGCAGAGAGCATGGCCAGGGCTTGACATACTCTATTTTGTGGCTCAGTGAGTCACTGACTTCGCATTTAAAATCTGCTGTATTCTAATAATCTCCCGATTATAATAAATGTCATCATAGCTGAACTTTATGTACGTAACTAGCTTATTAAACCACTAAACTCGCTTAGTTAATTGGTACTTTTTTTTACAATGGGGTAAATGGAAAGAAATATTTTCTATTCATCACTTTCTTTTCCAAATTCACTTATAAGATGTTTTACCATAATTTTTTTTATCATTGCTCAAGGTATAAGTGATAGCAATAATCATAGATGTAAAGATCCTGCAGTTCAATTAAACAAGGGCAATGAATAATTAGAAAGAGGCAGACAGGAAAGAACAATTCTGATGAGCAAGAGATGCAGTTTCTTGCTCACCTCATGGCCAGGATGCAACAGTAAAACAATGCCAAGATTGATATGCTACAAGCATTAGGATACATTAAAGACCAAATTCCCAGAGATGTCAAAAAATTGCGCACGTGGCACTTCTCAGGACAGGGGATGCTGAAAAGATACTGCCATAACTGAGCCTTGTGATCATGCAGCTGTTTGCTGTGACAGGTGCTTCCTTAGCCTACATCGAACAAACCTAAAAAACATGTGAGGGCCTCGAGAAATGTTCGCATCAGAAAGCAGCCCTTTAAGAGAGGCAGATGGGGTGGTCCCGGTCTGCCAAGCAGAGAGTACTGCAGACTACTTATTAGTGTCTGTATGCACATATTGACAACTAGTAAAACCCAAAGACAGTAAATTCTGCAGTGACCACACTGAGTGACAAAAGCTAATTTCAGATAAAGATAACCTCTTTACTACAACATGAACTTCTGAAAGTAAAGATGCCTTGCAATATTGACACTGGAAGGGATCATCATCACCCTCTGGGGCTAGAGCATTTAAACTTATTTTTCCTTCAAGTTTGGAAGCTTCCCATACTTCCAATCCAGATAAGTGCAGAACAATCTGTCTTCATACTGTAAATGTAGTTGAATTTCATGCAGCATCACAGATAAAGAGTGTGCAAAACGTAAAGCTTTGTAGTGCCATGTGGTTTCTACTACACAGTTGAAGGCAGATAATATCACCGTAAGACACCAGAGGTTTTGCCAGAATTCAGATGAATAGGAGCTTAATAACTTTTCTTTGTATTTCTCATTTTAGAGCAAAATATTAAATTTCTATTTTGCACTTACTTATAATATGACTTTTAGTCATACCAGAAAAAAACAATTATATACAGAGATAATTTCCTTCGTCACTGAAATGAATCGTTCTTTGGGAAAATGAGGGATTGAAGACCGTATACCAAATCGAGAACATTATTACGTTCGAATATAAATCTGTATATGTGACTCTAAAAACATGCATGGACTTTGATTTCCAGACAAACTCAATCTGGGTAGCTCAGTAGGGGAAAGCATATTTGGTACTGTGAATATCTGGCCACAAACAGCACAATTAGAGCTGCTGTACAGCGAACTCTCTTCAAAAACATGATGGTGCACTTGTAGCCAGAGCACTTAATGACACGTGTATCAGCCAGTGCCAGGGAGGCTTTTCATGCCATGCAGAAGCTCTGAGGTAGCATTAACTCTTAAGTGCTGCCTATTGAACTTTCAAAGCCATTTCTGAGCATGGGTGTTGACTTAGTCTTAACATAGCACAGGTTGGCTTAAGTGCTCTCTACTAATACGATCATAACACTGGAAACTGTGACCTTGCCGTCCCTAACCCTTGAAGCCTTCTCAGGCTGTAACAGAGTCTTTGAAGGCCTTCAGTTAACATTACTAATAATAACTGCCTTTTTTCCTGGGTTTAAAAGCAGTAAAACATTGTTTTTATCCTGACTGAGGCAATGCTAGATTTCTCAAGTAAAGATCTTTCTTTTTTCAATCACCAAAAAAATTTTGATAAATGCAGAAAGCTTACTATCTTGGAATGATACAAGATAACTTCTTATTACTAGATTACACATTAAATCTCACACAGAAAATTATTAATTTCAGGTATCACTTTGACTTATCAAAGCATTACAAAAAGCCCAGAAATAACAATTACTGAACGTGTTCATCACTGCCTCAATATGCAGTTACTGAAAACTTAGGCTACTACCTACAAAGACCACAGATACAATTAAACAATTGTCATCAAATAAGTAATTTCCCAAGCACATCTTTCTAGTACGTTTTATATGTAGAGGCACAAAAAAATATTACCACTCAGCACTGAAGTTAGGAAAAATCTTGCTCACAACAGAACACCCCACCACCCCGAACAGTAAAATTGTATAGTTTCAAGTAGCTGTATCAGCAGATTTATACAGGTCATTCAGTTACAAACATGATTGACATCAACTAGAGCAGCTTTTCCCCATCTGTTGTCATGTCCCAAATAAGGAAAACAACGCTCAGGAGCTCTCGTACAAGTCTCTGTCTTACAGATTTCTAATTGAATTAAACACTTCAGCTAAACATCTGCCTTATCACGTGTTAAACTTTTACTTCAGAAGCATGAAGATCACATATATAAATCTGTCCCTCCTTGTACTCTTCAGCAACCTAGCTGAAGGGATTTATCTCCAAGTCCAGCTACTCAGGGACACGAGAACATTTGTGCTACGTGAAGGTGCCTGACCCTCCCTGCAGGAAAGAAGTGCTACAAGCCTGTGCAAAAACAGGCTTTCTGTGAATCTCCCAAAAATCTCTTAACATTTAATTAAAAGACAATTTGATTTGTCTAGTAGATAGAGAGCTACTTGGGATGGGGAGGTGCATGTTTCTGCCTTCAGTAACTATGTAGTGTGAAATGTTGGTGTATTTGTAGGAATGAGAATAAAGTCTGAATGTTTAAAAGTCATGTTGGTGTTCTTGCTGTCTCTCCTCTGTCTCTCCCTTGTATCTTTTCACCAGCAAAGATTTAATTATTTAGTGCCAAGTGTAATAACATCAGGAGCGATCAAGAGCATTCTTCCATAGAACACTTCACAGCACACTAATTAGGATTCTTCTGAGGGATTTAACAATCACTGTAGGCAGAAGAGGGAGAGAATCTGATCTAAGCACTGTCGTCATTTTTGTGCTATTGCAAAAGGGAGCAGAGGGCTTCTAGTGGCCAAATTTTGTGAGAAAATTACTGCTTGTGCCTCAGTCCAACTGTGGATAGGTGCCTTTTTCAGTTCCAGAAAATTGGTTAAGACTGAACACAAACGTCGGTGCCTAGCATGTCCTACTGTTTATGTAGATAGCACAGCCTAATATTTAACATGCTGGCTTCGACCCGAGCATGTTACCAGCTCTTCTTCCATGGAAAAAGAAACTTATGTACCTAATTCAAAAGTGTGAATTCCACTAAGTACGTATCAGCATGTGAGTCTCTCACAGCTAGATGGAGCTTATGCAATATGATATATGAAAGGAGCGAGCCACGCAGGGATCCCATTTTCATTTATGGCAGAGCATGTTGTTGGGTGTTGAGTAACACATGCTGGAAGAGGAGTACCAGCATCAAGAAGCTGCCAGGAGAAAAGCAGCACATGAACTGACAAGCTTTACTTTTCTCATGGTTTCGATCTTCTGACCGCATCATGACCACAACATCACACTTTGACCAGTACGAATGGGATCTTTGCAGTGCATGAGAAATGTATAAGCAAACAAGAGGATTAGCACTGGTCTGAACATTGCATCTGATTGCAATGAAATATGTTACATACACATTTGGGCCATTAGTCATAGGTGACATAAACCAAGGGCACAAAAAAAAAAATTGCTTAAGAGGTCATAATATTCAATTACCTCTCCCCTTATTATGGATCACTGACGTTTCTAATATTTCTGCTCTTCATTAAACTCTTCAGTTTTGCCATTGAAAATTCAACAGTAACTAGCTATGATAAAAAAAAAGTAAATAAGGACTGTTTTTATTAAAGCATGGCCAGTATTTTAAGAGTTATTTTAATGCTTATTGAAATCAACATAAATCTTCCCCCAAAATTAAACTAATCAAACATCTTTTCTTTATGAAAGAAAGTAGCAATATGTATATTAGTTATGATGCCCTATGCAATTGATCTTTTTTAAACCACAGCAAATGTGAAATTTTAATCATTTTTTTTAGTTGCTGCTCTTTTTTTTTTACCAGTTAATGACTCCTTTGAACTTCACCTCATGATACTTGATTAGCCCTCTTAAATATACTGGAGATTATACATTCTTCATTCATTAATCACTGCTCAATAAATGCTGTCAGAAAGCTGTCATCTGTTATGTCTCATTGTTTGCTGGATTCTTTCTTGTTGACAGTTAAACAACCGCTCCCCTGCTGTGGTCAAAACACAGTTTGATAGAAGTTTCAGAGGTGATCCAGCTTTAAAACACAGAGGTTTATTTTTTAATCAAATACAAAGGTAAAGGTTTCTTTTTTCTTATACCACTCTAAACGGAAAGCTTTCATTTTGCAGTCCTTGGCAAATGACACATTGTTGTCATGCCCTTATGACTGGGCTGCTCACAAAATAGTACTGTGTTCTGCCATATAACTGAAGCACGCTGTAATGACCTGCATCTCTGAAATGAACTGCAAAGTTTCCACTGTCAATCACAGTGAAAGAATGTTTGGCTTTTTTTAGAGATTGGAATTAGAATATTTGTCAAAATATGTTAAAAACCTCAGGGGAAGGTAAGTCAAGTGAACGCATCCAACAGAGAAAAATTTCTATCCTGGGATAAAATGAATACTTTCTTTTCAAAGCTTAGTCAAGACAGATTATATTGAAAATATTCTGAAAGAAATTCTGCAAAAACAATAGTTAGTGAGCTGACTGAAAACAAGCAAACTATCAACTTTATTCAGAAGAGAATGAGAGAGAAGAATGAAGTAGGACCAGGAATCTTAACTGAAAATAAAAATAAATGTTAAATGAGACTGCCAGAAAATACTGTGGGTTTTTTATAGTAGTTTGGATTTGCCATGCTTATTTGCTTTAAAAGAAATCTTCAGTGTTTTTTACACTAAAACTAAACTAAGCTTTACATTAAAATCATTGTCTAATGAAATCCTGTTTTTTTTCCTTTTCAGAGATCTTATCCCTGATTACACCTTACCCCAAACAACTGGAGCTGTACAGCTGAAGAAGCTGTAAAATGTAATAAGAGATCTATCAGATTAATACATATTATCATCATCTTTTACTTGTAAGTGAATTTGTGTACTTATATAAGAGCAGTAGAACAAGTAAAAATGAAGAGACAATAATGTTTAGGATATTAAATGTAAAAAAAAAATAATATTATAAAACTTGTTGAGATGGAATTTGAAGACCAGAGATAAAAGTCAGATTCAGATCAAAAGCCTCAAGAAAATGACCAGAAGCACCATAATAATTCAACTTTGGGAAGAGTTGAGATAAATGAATAATTTTTAGCTCCGTGGTGCAAGTTGCTTGGGAGACAGAGAAACAAAAAATTATTTCTTGTCTTAAATCCAGAACGTTTTTTATGAAAAATGTTCATGTCTGTGCTTATTGCTTTGTATGTTATTGAAGTATTAGTTTTGCTTGCTATCCTGAGATCTAACCTGCTTTGCCTACATGAAATTGAACTATTAACATCCAAACTTTAGTCCTGCTTAAAAAGTTCATTAAAGTCTTAAAAACTCACTGGCACCACTGATAAAGAGGAAGCACTTTTAGAAAGAACAATATTATACTATCAAATAAATTTATAAATAATATATAAAACCTACTTTATTTAGCAAGTGATAAACAGTAGTGCCGAACAAAAAACTAAATCGCTTTTAGCCAGTTAAGAGCCTGCCCTACTGCAGTATCCTGGAAACTCTCAGATTGTGGCAGAGATGGATAAGTGTAATTTAAAAAAAAAAGTAAAAGCATCTTTGTAGTAGACATCTTACGATCCAGCCATGCTACAGATAATGAAAAAAACCTATGTGTATCATTTTTGGAACTCTGTGCTGTGTGCTTTTGCTCTAGCTTTCATGTAGAAAATACATCTGTAATTAAAATAAGAGCTTGGTGGACTATTTATATTCTAACTTTCCCATTTTTCCATCATTGGAGAACAGAAGAAAAGATGATGTTTTAGCCTGCAGGCACTTTCTTTAGATTTCTTTTAAATGACTGAGGGAACAAAATATTTTACTTTCTCTGGATACTAGCGTTTCACCTGAATTAAATCCCCATAGTCTGAAGTACAATTTTCTTTTCTGTTCAACTCTAGAAATAAGAGCACTAAGTTCATACATACTCAGTCTGTTCATTCTTGTTAGAATACACCACTTGGTGTGCATTTTGTTCTTAAGAAGAGCCATATAAAAAGTTAAGGAAAAAACTCAAGTTTGTAAATCCCTTTTATACTAATAAAGCGCTATTCAAAATCCAGAGGCTAATTTGCTAAAGTTACGAAACAGTAATAACATATTCATTCATCTCTGCAATGCTCCCAAGAGTTCTGTTCCCACCAGAATCTGAAGTTCCTGAACTGTTTAGCGTAGCTCTTAGCTGACATTGCTCCACTTCTGTGTGATACCACTACTGTCGACTTACACTAGTCTCAGGCATGTAAAATTGGAACAAATGTTTCCAGAAGAAAGAAGTGACATCATGATCCTGGCTCATGAAGAGCTCTATAATGAATATCTGTTGAGTATTTCAGTGCCAGCAAAAGACAGGCAGTTAGAAAGAGGAGGGATCCGCTAATGTGTTTTCCAATGAGATTTAAGTTCAATTGCCTGATTTTGTTTTTCCTCTCCTAAACACTAAATTTTAGGTTTTATATCATTGCCTTTAATGAAGTTATATTGTGCAGGAACATCATAAAAAATAACTCAGGCTAAATCTGTCCTGTTGTCTAGAGCATCAAGCTTCACTGAAGTGTAAACAAATGAAATTATATTAAGATGAATTTGGACCCTTATTCTTTAGGGAGCATTAGGGACTATGCTACAGATGAAAAATGACAGATTGCTGATGGCTTTTACATTTATTTATAAACTGAATTACCCATAAATAATTATGCCAAGCAAAGTCAAGTCCCCATAGGTTGTTCATGGAGGAAACTATGAGAACATTAAAAAAACCACACGACAACAATGAAGTAAAACAAGGAACTAATCAAAAGCAGGTTGTTGGTTTTTTTTTTGCAAATTGAACTATTATTTGAAAAAATAAAAATAAAAAAGCCAGCTCCCAATGCAACATTCTAATAGGTTTTAACATATTAAGATTTTTGCCTTCTGAGCCAAATGCAAAAAAACCCCCTCTGCTCAGTGTCCAAACAGCGGAATCGAGACGATTAATTTAATTTAGTATACCACTGAGCCTTTTTACATTAGGAAGTGTTTCTTTACTGTTCCTTTTCAGGCAATACAATCCAGCAGGGAGAATGAATTTGACTCAGGTTGCATTATTTTTTAAGTGGTAAATTTGCGTTCTCAATGTAAAGATCTCAAATCTACTGTAACTACTATCTTAAGGCATAATTGTATGCAGATTGAAAAACTTTTTGTTTTCTCAGTTTAAAACTGTAGCTGACAACTCCTCTTCAGGACGCAGTCTGACTCAGTATATTGTCACATCCAGTAATATATCTTCATTGTCTCTTTTTTCTTAAGGTTTTTATCTTTCTGTGATTATCTTTTTTCTCCTCTTTTTCTTTTTTATTTTTCATTATGTTTCCATACTTCCCTATGGACTTCCAGAAGACTCTGTCCTTCGTTCCCATTCTTGTCTGTGCTTGTCTCAGAAAATCATCTGCAACGATTTTAATTTTTAAATTTAATTATCCTTATTGGCTGCTTTCTCTGTTCTAGACTGATTCTCTTTTTTGCTTGTTTCATAATCTAATCACATGTACTTAGTTTCGAGCTGCAGCTGAACCTGTTTTAAACAGAACTCTTAATCCTTTACCAGGACATCATTTCTGACCACCAGACAGATCATCAGCTTCTTGCCTGGCATAGGGAGAAAATTTGACATTGATTCCACTTATTCAGACTATATCTTGTCAATTCTTTCTGCATACTAGCACCCATTTTCCCCTCTACAGGAAGCCGTTGCTGTTCATTGCCACAGCTAGAACATTACTTGAAGTACACATCCATCCCACCATGGGTCCTGATTGATTTTGTCCTGCGCCACTCACAGGCATGGAGAATGCCTCTCGTGTGTTACTCATTATTGAAAAATCTAGTGCCTTGAAAGAACCAAACCTAATATTTTTTAGTAGTTTGGTATAGCTTGCTCATCCCATTAATTCCTCTTATCATTATCTTTTTACATTTTATATATCTCACATATTTTTTAGTACTTACAGGTCCCACCAAACTGGACATTCATACCGGCTTCAGAACTTCATAATTTTTTCATATACCAAGGTGCTTAGCCTCAAAATTCTCCTTTGCATTAAATATTATGCGCTTGTTACAAACAGGAGACTACAGACATGATCACATCATTGAGAAGATATAGTTTTAAATGAAATTACTCTTAATCTTAATGGTAGCTGGAAAATATCTAAATTATAAATACAGGCTTTTGAAATGCTAAGTGAAAACTTAGTGTTTCCAGAGGGAAACGCTGGTCAGCTACATTAAAAGGAATCTTGCTGCTCCTAAATAGAAATGTTGGATCATGTGTGCTGTGGGTTTTTTTTGGTCTGCTTCTGAGTTTTTCTCTGTGTGTTTTAGGGTTTCTATATTAACGTCTTCCCTCTGACTGTGCAGGAAGTTTTGGAAGCTCATCTAAGTCTAGGAAGTTTAAAAATGGTACTGTGATAAGCCACTTAAGAGAATCGTGCTGTCTCTTGAGGGAAGGTTCTGGCAAAGTCGTGTATTGATGACTTTATTTCTCAAAAGAATTCAGATGCATCTGCACACTAAAGAACTTCCCCTCAGTATTTTGTTTACTATATGTGCTTACACTGACTACTAAACTGTCATTAAATATCATCATGTAAAAAGATATAGTTTCATCTATGCGTACAGAAAATAGTACTTTTACTACAAAATGGTATATGTACATAACCTGCATATGTAAAAATACAGTATATAAAAATTAAAATAAACATCACGTATGTGTACATATATGCATACAAATCTAATATGAGGTACATGTAGTTACTTTGCATAAAGATTACTGACGAATACAAAATTGTTTGCTAGCAGAAGACCAGTAAGCTGCAAAAGGCATATATCAGTAGCATAAGAGATTTTTACCCATTCTTTATTATCAGCTACATTTTAAGTTGAACAAAAAATGTCTGTCATCTTGACTCGTAATTCAAATGTACTGTCTTCATAGTTTTTCCAATGGGAGGAGGCAAACCCTTTTTTATCCTGGGAAAAACTGACAGAGTTACTTCCTAAGCTCATACTAGAAATGCTACATGAACTGAAAATTGAAGTCAAATAACCCAGCTATTAATGCTGTGCTTTTTCCATTAGGTGATTGCTCTTAACCATGGCAGGCAGAATGAGTAACATGAGTAAGATTAGTGTTTATTTCATCCAAGGCTGATATCCATGTTATCTTCATGCTTGGGAAGCAATTTATAATTTTGGCATTAATTTGTGCAGGCATACTATTTTCTATGCTGCAGAAGTTCACATGGTCTATAGCTTGACATGCTGGATCATAGTTCAGAAAGGACAGTAGAGGAAAAATAAACGAATCACTTTGACTTAAAAATGGAATTTAGAATGAAATGAAAAACACTGATAGAAGCTTCATTTAAAAGTGTTTTTCAGGTGTCACAGAGCCCAGACTTCCACAGATCTTACAAAATAATCCAAGTATTTGCCTAATTTTTTTTAAATCAGAAAAAAGGAAAAAGTTATTAATAATTCAAAATAATCCTGATAAGCAGAGCTAGATAACTGATTAAATGTCTCCTTTCCTGTCTTTGTCTGTAATCATATCTCAGTATTACCACTGAAATAGGGATTTTAAGGTGAAATGTTCACCTGCTTTATTCAATGCTTCTTCAGCACTTTTGTCTATTTTAGTTAATTTCTTTGAGAGAAATGTGTTCTCTGAAACCAGAAAATAATCTTTTGACGTATCATATTTTTCTTTTTATTTTAAAGTACTGAAAATTTTATTACCATGCTTTCCAAATGCCATATACATGGATTTCATTGAATTTGAAAATGAAATTTATTTAGGAAAAAATAATTACTGTTGCCTGTTAGCTATTATTATTGTCATGGTGACATGACACCCTACTGACAGGCAAGCACTGCTCAATGCTGTTGGGATCCACTTTACAGGTCCAAGTGATTTGTATTGTCACTGTGAACACTGAGACTCACCTTCACCTCATTCAGGTGACAAGGTTGAAATCCCACATGTCTTCACCTGGTCTGGATCCTTGAGCATATGCTGGGCATAAGCAGTCTTTCACTATCCAAGTACAACATAACTGATTATTTTCACTTAGATATATTGACTTTCCCAAAGAAAAAAATACTATTAGTTGGTAAGTTTCTAACAAGTTCCACTTAAGCAGAGCTACATTTAGAAAAACTGTTGTCTTTCTATACAATATAATATTGATCTATTGAAAATTTTTTACTCTTTAAACATGATCAGACTTAAAGCAGGCTTGCAATGCCTTGCAAGAAGGAAAAAAGTTTATTTAATGAAGGAGACCATTTTTGAAGCATCCTGTATAATTGAATCATTAGATTTTTATGTGAAATTAATGGCAAAACTCATGTAGATGAGACTAAAATGAAAATAAGTTATAAAAGATTCATTTAATAGTGTATTTTCCCTAGTAAGTTCAACTAAGTATCACATTAGTGTGCACAATATAATATTTAAGTTAACACAGCAGTACAGTTCAGATCTCAGCAGCAGTTAAACTAGTTATTTTATGTGTGAGGAAAAAAGTTTTAGTGTAACCAAGAGACAGCTCTCATTCCTTCCATGTTAATCTAAAGCTTGTTTTGAGACTTTCCCTCTGACTGATTTTCTGTTAAAGAAGAGATGCATTTTGTTATGCTTCCAAAGGAAAACAGAAGAGACAGGGGAAGTAATTAAACTGGCATTCAAGTTTTTATACTAGCATATTCCAATAGTTTGAATTTTAAATTTAAGGACATTCAGGATTTTTGTCTTTTTAAAGTGGTGATTTTTAGAAAGGTTAAAAAAACTACAGCAGTATACCCAAAGTGAATCCCCTACAATACCTTTTTGTTTTGCTTTCTTTCTTAGCTGGAAAATACACACCAAAAGCTTCAAGTTAATTACTTAAGAATATTAGATTCTGTTTGTTACGTGAAATTACCAAGTAGCTGCGTTACGTATCAGATCTGCATTTCAGATATTGCCACTGCACATGGTGGAAGTTACCGGCACAGCGTGTGTTTGCCACTGCGTTATGTTTACAACTTACCCAACACATTGCACGCAAAGGATGTTAGAAACAGTTGACTAGTCTGTAAGACTTGCACAAAGACAATGCTAACTGAAAAGCACTATCTATGCATTTTTCTGCCTGGAGCTCTTCAGCACGGACAGAAGGCTCCTCTTCATTCGTACCCAGTTTCTCTGGACAATTGATTGCAGCCAGCCTTATTTGGATCAGCCAGCACAGCAAAGCAGTGCTCCAGGCTTTGAGTCCTGACTGCTGCTGATGGAGTTTTGAGAGGAATGAGACTGCTATATGAGAAACACGATTCTTCACCTTCTTTGCTATGCAAGGCTTTTCCCAAAGAGATATAGTAGGCTATTTGATGCCCTGGAAGGGTACAAATAGAGGTTGCTGAACTGCATTCACATTTCTTTTTAAATGCAAGTTTGTAGCAAAAATTGCCCAAGACTGTCTCACACAATCAAGAGCTCTTAGTCCATCTGCTCGTGAAATACCGTAAGATGTAAGCAAGGAATAGCCAAGCCTAATCAAGAAGAACGTTTCTGTAATTAGACGGGATTGTTTGTTAGCCCAAGAAATTAGAGAAAGCTCTTACAGCACAAAAAATAAGAGAGTCTATTGCCTCTGTAGTAACTTTTTCCTTTCACAGTCTCATGATTTGCAATAACATTTTGATTTTCGTTTTAAGTTGTTTCATTTTCGCTGCTTCCACTGCAGTAGTTTTAGGCTGTAATGAATGAAGATAATACATTATCTTATAATTTATCAACACAATAATACCGTGGTAGATTTTATTTGGTTTTGTTTTCTTAAGTAAAAGAATTTGCTCTTAATGATATTATTTATATATCACCTTCCCCCTCTTTTGTCTGTTCCCTGTCTGTGTCTGTTCGTCAAGATACAGCCGTTTCACTGTATGAATATGGTGAGTTTAAGGAGGAGCTGCAGTAAGAAAAATATTGGTGTTTCCAGATACATGAGTACGTCAGCAATGTCTGAATGCTGTCTTCCTAAAATACTTGACGAAGAAAGTGGGAATGTACAGCAGAATAGCAGGTATAATGCAATTAGCAAACTGCAAGATGCTCTGGTGACAAGAAATCGGGATAAATAAGGGTCAATATATACCTTTCATTGCTAGTAAGCACAGGAAGAAGAAATCAGGCTCCACAGATATTCGCTTGACAGAGGCAGTCACTTCCCTCTATGAATGATATGCCATGCTAGATGGGGCAGAGCTCATTTGTCTGATTACAAATGCATAAAGCAAGTTCCCCTGGGCTATCAGTGGTTACCTTTTATCCTCCCTCTCTATGAAATCTAAAGAGATTTGCATTTGAGTCTCTGAAACTGCATTCATGATAACATAAGTGTTACTTCATGAACACCTTCCAAAACTCAGACTTGCCATGCATGCAGTCAACAGTGTGAACTATATGTATGGCTGCATCAAGTCTCCGTGGTTTCTCATGGCTCCCCGCATTCCTCAGCTTTGTACTCTGCCTGGCAAGGTCTACAAAAGGCTAGCATTATGTCTCAGTTGTTTAGCTGGATCCCAAAGAGACTCACACATATAAACACAACTTGATTTTATATAGAGTAACTACTGTGTTGTTGAATATACGAGACCAGAGGCTCACCACTACCCAGACATTCAGTTTTTCAAAAAGTAAGCTGAACTACCACACAATACTGTAGAGACTAGAAGTTGAATCCCCAAATTATTCTTAAATTGAATGCTATTTTTAAAAAAATAAACAATTAAGTGGCCACAACAGTTGAAATAGCTCATTGAAAAAAACCACGCAAACCACAAAAGTAGAAATGTTTATATATGTTAGGATTTCTTCGCTCCCCAGCAAACAGTTGACTGCCTGCTCTTACGCAGTTTCTGTAAGCTATGCAGTATTACCTACCAAAATGGATTATATGTGATTGCATTTCGTATCGTGCTTTGTACCAAGCAGAAGTCAGGGATGTTCAGACGCAATTGACAGGACTGTGATACCTGGAGTTCAGTAGCGCGCTGCACCTTTATCCAAGATAAGTCCCTAGCATTTAAACTCAGTGCATTGCTTTTGAACATTTACTTCAAAGACGTAGAAAGGAACGTTCAATAAACTTAAAACACAGAGGAAAGGTGGAACTATCTGAGTGTCACCATATCACGTTAGGAATTTGCCTTGTAGAGATATACTCAGGATGGAATGTAGCAAGAAGTCAGGTTCTATAAGTTAATCATAAGCTAATTTCAATAGTTCAATCTCAGATATATTGTTCTAAAAAACATCTAATTTGCATCTTGCTGTTTCCTTTTCACATCTGAACTTCGAAGAGAAAAAATGCAAATGCACATTGTGTTTATTTTATTTTCAGTTTCACTGTTTATTTAATGAAATAAGGAATCTTTTGGACTTTTAGTAGCTGATGTTTGTACTATCTTTGTATCATTCATCTCTAATGGTTTTACTCCTGCATGGAAAGAGAGGCAAAGAGAAGAAAAATTGTGTTCTTCCTGACTGAAGACAAAACGGTCAAAGATATACTTTGTGGAAAAATTTATGCAAAACTCCCATTTTCCAGAAGCTCTCCATCAGCCTAAAAGTTGCACATCTTAACAGAAAAAATATGTCATAGTGTAAAAATCCCAGGCCTCTATGGAGGTTATTGTGTCATATGGTCACCAAGTGCATCAAACACCAAAGTTGTTGGACCACAAACAAAGACTAGGTGAAAGCAGCCCAATTGCCTAAGTGCTGATGACAATTTAGGACTAATGATTTCAAAAACCCATTGACCACCCCTACCTTGTTTTGCCAAACAAATCTCTTGTGCTAAAATGTCCCTGGATGAGCTAGGAAGTGTTTTAATTTGTTACAAAAATTCAGTGATATTCTAATTACCTACATTAGAATAGTGATGCAATGAAAAATATATATCAGAAAGGAAGATTTAGGCAAGAAATTACATCCTTAATTTTTTTTCAAAATCTAAGAATCTTAAAGTTTGGAGCACTGTACTACATAATGATTAAATTTTCACAATGAAACAATTTTTTTGAAACAATGACAGGAAAGGGAATTGTTTTGAAAGACATAACCAGTTTTTATTCACCTCTCTGTTACATCAAGTAGTTGCCCATAAGTTAGAGATGGGGAGGGAGTAGGCATACTACCTGCATAAACTTCCTCATTCGCTTTACTATGAGCAAGTGCTTTCTTCTCTGCTGCTTGCATGTTTGTAACTGGCACATTTCAGTCCGCGGGCAATAATGCAGTATACTGACATTTCTAAATAGCTTTTAGAACAATTTTCTTTCATCCAACACAGGAAATACTGAAAATACTGAAAAATGTTAATAAGTTCCAAGACAGAAAGGAAAAAGGGCCTTGGATCTTGGAAAAAAGTAATATAAACTAATTCAGAAAATATATCTAACAATAAATGTAAGTATACTCATTCTGAGTCTCATTTGGAAAGATCTGTTTCCTTCAGAAGATTTCAGAATAAATCTGCGGAGGATTTTCAAACCCTACTCTGTATCAAAAAAAGTCAGAAGTTTAGCAAGCACATAATTAAAGTCAATGAAGAAACAAATGAAAACTAGAGGGTAAAAACAGGTTATAAATGACAAAGAGAACAAAAGTCACAGTGGTCAGTGTTGTGGGGTTTTTTAATTGTCTTTTTTTATTTTCCACATGATGAGTCACATATATCATTCAATTTTGTTTCCATGTTTCCCCATCAGAGGCTGAAAGTTGAGGTTGTGCAGTGAAGCCATGAAAACAAGTTAGCCGATTTCCTGCAGGAAAACCCTCAGGGTCAATACGAGGGAAAACTGAAGAAAGACATTCAGGTGCTGGAGTGTGTCCAGGGAAGGCAATGAAGCAGGTGAACAGTCTAGAGAGCAAGTCTTATGATGAGGAGCTGAGGGAAATAGGGTTGTTCAGACTGGAGAAAAGGAGGCTGAAGGGAGACCTGATTGCTCTGTACAACTACTTGAAAGGAGGTTGTAGCCAGGTGGGGGGTCAGTATCTTCTCCCAAGTAACAAGCGGTAAGACAAGAGGATATGGCTGCAAGTTACACGAGGGGAGGTTTAGATTGATATAAGGAAAAATTTCTTCACCTAAAGGTTTTCAGGCATTGGAACAGGCTGCCCAAGGAAGTGGTGGAGTCACCATCCCTGGAAGCATTTAAAAGATCTATAGATGTAGTTCTGAGGGACATGATTTAGTGACGGATTTGACAGTGTTACGTTGGTGGTTGGACTTGATGATCTTAAGGTCTTTTCCAATCATAATAATTCTATAATACCTTAGGGTGCATTTACTTGCTCTGTGGGCTCGTTTGGCACATTCTGCATTATCCAATTCTATGTCAGCTATCACACCTACTTTTGTAGCATTAATGTCAGATAAAGTAAATGACTCTGATTCCTTTCTTGCAGTATTTTCAGTGTCCTTCCTAAAAGAACACTAAGATATCACCTATTGTGGAGGCAGAAAAGATTTACAGACTGCCTGAACTTACATTCTGCGTTTGGAGGCAGCCTATGCTTTGTGCTTGAAGACATCTTCCTGGAAATAAGGATATCTGCAGAGAAACCTTGTCAGGAACAGGCAACATAAATTTATAGTTCAGATTTCCGTCATACTCAGAGTATTTTAATGTAGTCAAGGAGGGAATCATCTCTAAAAGGATTTACTGGCCTTGGTACAAGAGTTTGTGTATGAAAGCTGGACCACTGGGGAAAAAATAAATCAGTTCTGATGCCTGCTTTGAAATGAATCAACAGGATGGAGAGGAATGGCGGAATGACATAAAGTCATACATGTCACGAGTACGTCATAAGTTATTACCGATACTTCCTTGGGTGCTGGAAGTTTGATGATGCTGAATGACAGACTCTGTAAATATGTCCAGAGTTATTTTAGAAAAAAATGAATACTTGCAGCTATGTCTTACCTTTCTACTGATGTTGGAATTTGTTTCCCATTTTTAGATCCCGATGTTTTGATTTTTTCTAATGTTTTCATGGGTTTTGCCCTTTTAATCACAAAAATTTTTCACAAAAGACTAATTATAACCACTTCATACTATATCAGTGTTCAAATATCTTGTAAAAGACTTACTGTAAAATTGGAATCTTTACAGCTATAGATGTTTACACCCTACAAAATGAAACATTAAAAACATATGCTCTAACAAAAAGAAAAATTTATTTCTCAGTCAGAATTGCTTGAATAGTACAATACCCAAACAGAGAGCTGAATCAAAAGTCACAACTGCTTCTAAAACCGATCTGAAAAGTCCTGATGTGATGTAAATCCACGTGTGTTACAGAAAGCCCTACTCTGACATCTCCTCTTATCGTTTGGTACTGCAAGTATGGCTGGAACATTCAGAAAAGATGTTGGTGAAGATCTGAGAGCTGTGTATATGAAAATGGAATTCTGGAAATATTACAAAGCTGGATTTAATGAAAAAAGAAGATAATATAGTCGTGATGAATAAGTGAACTTCAGGGCAGAAATACCCACTGCCAGTCTAGACCTTTGTCTTAGTCGTGTAAGTGACAGGATTAGCTGTTGAATTTCTGATGTCGGAACAACTTGCAGAAGATTTCTGAAATATGTTAGTTAACAACAAGTGTTCCTTTGAGTTGCTTGAGTATATTGTAGCAGCTACAGAGTAGTCAGCTATGTAATAAAACTAAAAATATGTTCAGTACATAAGTAGTCAGCTAAAGGATAATACAATGCTATACCTGTTATAAAATGAATATTTGAAGCTCAATTGTCGAGTTACCACTGTCTACAGAAAGGAAGAGACTAAAACAGGGAATCTCAGCATTAACCCAAAGACAGTTTGGGCATTAGACTGATGAAGAAAATAACCATTTGGATATTATTTCTCTGTAGATCATACATGATGTATTAAAGAAGTCTCTGCCTTGACAGATGGTCCCTAGTCTTGTCTCTAATAAAGCTCATAGGACCATATCTGAAACTTTAAGTGGAAGAAGTACTATATTATTCTTTTCTACCATTTAAAAAATAATTAAAAAAATTATCTCCTGCTCTCACATCTCCATGCATAGGAAGTCCTACAATCATATCGGCTTTTTTAAGCATATTCTTATTCTAGATTTTAAATGATATATAGGTTCTTTTGAGCAAATCATGACATAAAATGTGGCAGTTTTCTTTCCAACAATAATATTTCCAAAAACCAAACTGTTTCATGACAGAATTCAGTGAATGTCATGGTTTGGGCTGGATTGGCCCAATCAGGCGGAATAATAGATGCTTTCTCTCCTACTCCGCTTCGAAGGGAGGCAGGACAGAGAGAAAAAAGAGGCTTAAGAGTTTAGATGGAACTAAACTACTTTAATTAAATGCTAATAATAAAATAATCGGTCACGTCACCAGCAGGCACTGGGAATTCCCAGACTGGACTGAGTGACAGATGGGAACTGGATTCCGGATCTGGATTCAGGATCGGGATCAGGATCCAAGGCAGACGCAGAGACAGAGTCCTCCTCGGACGCCAGCCATTGAGGAAAGAGGGCTGACTCTTTGATCCCACAGCTTTTATACTGAGCATGAGGCAGATGGGATGGAATACCCTGTTGGCCGGTTTTGGGTCACCTGTCCTGTCCGCTCCTCCCCGCAGGTGTGACCCCTCTACACTTTTCCGCTTCCAACTCTCCAATGGGGCAAGTACCAAAGTTGGCTGGCCTTGGTTTTTATACCAAAAAGGATAAACAGGAACCTCTCTGCATCCCATTCCTTGGCATCAACTATAAACATGGGTCATCACTCCAAGAGGGAACAGTTTTCTGCACAACATGCTGTTAATTTCAGCAGTTAGAAGAGGGTTATCTAAAAAGTAAAATTACTGAACAGAAAATTTCTCCTGTTTTACCTCGTATCATGACAGTGAAGTTGCAGATTTGAAATCCAGATTTTTAAAAGCACAAGATCAGATTTTTTTTGCAAATACGTCTAATTACAATTTCCTTTCAACTCTTCTTAAATTATCCAACACCTTGCTACCAATTTATCTGTTTCTAAAATTGGCAGAAAGTGACATTATTTTCTCTTCACAAGGTGCTAGAATATATTCAAGGTCTTACAAGACATTTTCCAGGGGAGAAGAAATCAATTAAATAGAATCTGTATATATAATAAGTATAACCTGATTTAGATTCATTTAGACTGAGTATTTGAAACAACATTATAGAACATAACATAGTTTTCAAGAACTGTCTCTGCTTCAGGTATTCAAGGGCTCTGTTAGGAACAAATTTCCTTGCACGACTCAGAGTGTTATGCAAGAAAAGTGACAGCAGCACCTTGCATGTCTTCTAGAAACACACCATTTATTTACCGACTTAAGAGAACCTGGAACATTCATCTAGGCAGCTTGTTATGCAACTTATATGGTCCAATTTGCATTTAAAATAAAAGAATAGAGACTGCCTTTTATCTCTCTATATAATATGCCATGTAGGAGCTATAGGCATTATACAGATTTGGAGTTGGAACCTGTATTGATTTCCAATATAGTAAGTACAGCCATTAAATTCTATACCCGTATATTCTTTCTTAATTTTCTTTCACTCAGAAACACCCTTCAAACAAAACAGATGGCATAGCTCTACTTTATATATTCTTTTTTGCTAACTTTTATCCCTCAAGAACTCAATATTACAGGCAAAAAAGGGAGTAATAAACTTTAAAAGAGTCAGTGGAAGAGTGCACATGCAGATTTCTCCTTCTCAGACAGAGGGTATGTGATTTTTCCTCTTCTTGAATTGCAAGGGGAACACAGATTAGGTTTGCTATAAGACTTGATGAACTCATTTATATGTTTATAGTATTGCATATCAGACTAATAAATCATGTAACAATTGTAGAAATCACATGAACATTCAGCACCAACTGATTTTTGCCAAACTTATTTAGCTATAACATCAATTTGCATATTTCAATTTAGTCAGCATAATTTTTGAACTGTTAAGTTAATGATAAATTAGGCTGTTTATTGCCACACAAGGAAATTATTGCACAACTTTTGGTCCAATAACTGTCCTTGTAATAACAAAGACAAGTCTTTATTTTTTATTATGGCGCACTCTGTGTTTGCTTTGTGGTATTCCTGTTGCTTAATAATAAAGAAAATACAAACTGCCTTGGAAAGCAGACTGGCTTTCCTATTGTGCCCTTCCGACGTAAAGCTTTCACTTTACAAACTGATTTGAACATTATAACTCACTTTTAAATATAAAATAGGCAAATAAGCAAAAAGACTAGCAAGCACATAACTCCAGCAATAGCATACTTCTTTTCACACAAAAAAGAAACCAAAGTTAACTTTTCTGGGGCTTTAGACACAGTCATATGTATTTCACAATTTAACTCTGAGTCATTACTGGAGGTGATTCCACATTTTAACCAATATATCCCTTGTTGCTCTATAGAATTTGGTCAGTATATTTGCTGACTAAAAAAAAAGCATTATGTCATTAGGAAGTGTCATTAAAATACAAAGCTATTGGAATCACGGACATCATTCAGAAGGGAAGAAAAAAACAACCTATCACCCTAGTCATAACACTGACTGCAATAAAAGACAGACTTTGACATTTATTCGTCTTAGTGAGACAGTGGGTTCACACATTAGATTTCATGCAAAATATGTGCAGCAACAGGCAGCTTTGCTGAATTTTGAATATTGTGCTAGCAATAAAGCCAGTACATATTACCTAGATGCTGGAATTGGAAAACATTTGGGCTACTACCTAAGAAGTTACTGTGCTACATCAACAGTTCAGCATATTATGAATAACCTGGACTGAGTGGGCAGAATGAGTTTTTAAGGGCAGAGACATCCCTGAAGTATAAAGGGCTATTGAGCATCTATGACAGCGAGCAGGACAAGCTCACACAATGTAGGAAAGGAATCTGTGAGATGTGTGCGAAAAAAAAACACAACAGGAAGAAGGCTTTACATTGAAATGTCAGGTTTCTAGAAAAAATCCTTAAGGACAGGAATGGAAAGAAAAACAATGAGGAAAGGTGGCATAAAAAACTTTACAGAAAGTCAAGTATAGTGAGTCGCTTTAAGTGGCAGTAATCAGGGTCTCAAGTGCATTCTCTCTAATGACATCGATTTTGTATCATCTATACTTTTTAATAAACAGGCTTTTACAAGTATTACATGATGAAGCGCGGGGCAGAGGATTGTTCTCTAAGATAAAGTTTTCCTTCTTATATATATGATTTACTTTGAAATGAAAGACTTCTAAACACATCCTTACTGTCGTGGTTTGGGCCAGATTGGCCCAATCCGGTGGAATGACAGATGCTCGCTCTCTCTTGCTCCGCTCCCGAAGGGAGGCAAGAGAGAGAGAGGAAAAGAGAGACTTAAGAGTTTAGAGGGAACTAAACTACTTTAATGAAATATTAATAATAAGATAACAAAAAGAAAATAATGAAATATATACAAAACCGTATCAAGCNTCAAACCAGGACACTTACTTAGGACATCGGTTTTTTTCACTACTGTTCCGTTACCTCTCCCCTTCAATAGGTTAGAGCTCATTCCTGCTTTCCTCAGAAATTATTATTGCATAGTAGTGGAAGCAATTAAAAGGAAAAAGAGTTTAAAAACCCCCAAAAAACAAACCCCCAAGCCACCAAACCAAGCGGTAATGGCATTCAACATTTAAAACGGAATTACTTGGAGGAAGACTAAAGAATGAATGCATCTTTAATACATCAGAAAAAAATAGAAGTTATGTCACTATAGTTGGCACATGCCCAGCATATGAAAGAAACACTTGGACCCTGAATCTACTTTTCTGTAATACATATATTTTTCATTTATTTTTTTCCTGCTCTGGAATATTTCAAAAATTTGAGCACTGCAAAAAAAATTGAGACATTTTTTCCCCATTTTGTAATCACTAAGTTGTAAATAAAGTAAATATGACTCCTCTAAAATAGAAAAGTTCCCATTTTTTTCAAATAAAAGCTACTCTTTATCCTAAGTGTACAGTTAAATCTATTCTTTAAGACAAATAAAATAATTTCTGAATGATTTTTCCCCTCTAGAATACTGATTTAAAATAATCAGGTAGCTTTATTATTTGTGCACCTCATCAAGGAAACAAAAAGCAAGCCTTGTATTTGTAAATGACATGCATACTGGAACAGGACCCTGCCATTTCTATAATTTTAGTGCAGAAAGGGGGTCAGATGACAAATATTCGTTAAAGTAGGTGACCATTACTTTTCACTGCTGTGTCTTTGTGAACATTAATGTAATTTCCTAGAAGGCCAAGGTAGAAAAGAGTGTATGAAATTTTGGATTCAGAGGCATTGCGATGACTTTTGAATAGTGTCATATGATGTATAAGCTGTGGTCTATTTGTTAACTGCACAAATTAAGGGTGAAAAATGGAAAAGCTCCACTGGCCGCAGTGGAAAAAGGATTTAGTGGGAAAGACTCATAAAGTATTTCAGACACAAGATGAAATTCAAAGTCTACCTGGTGGTTTAGATCTGTATTAAAAAGCACTCCTAGGAAACTACATTGAAAAAGCTGCAGCATCAGATTAACTCGTTACACAAATCAAAAGAGAAACTACAGAAAGCTTTAATACATATATTATCCACTTGACTAAACATTATTCCAGGTAACAGTCTTACTTGCTCAATTCTCGTAAGTGTCCTATGATCTTATCGGCATTTTCTGTATGGTGAGAAAAATCTACTACTAGTCTTGGGTTCAAAAGCCAACTAGAAGTCAGATTGCGGAATCAGAGTGAGCTAGTAAGTAGAATAGGCATTGTAGAGCCTGTTTCGATTTTTTAAAGAGTTAGGATCCAGGGACCAAAACTACATATACCTTTTTAAAAATATCTCTCTCTGTTCTCCATTTTCCCACTCCTTATCTTTTTCTAAATCTTCTTTGACAAATAAATTATATTTATGTTCAATATACAATAGTGTTTCTTGAACAGTGCCCAGGGTGTTGTCTTTGAACATCTCAGTTACCCAGAGCTGTGGGGACACCACTGGCAATTCTAAACCTCAGACTTCGGCATGACACAAGCAGTACAGAAATTGAGTTCACAGTGATGATAATGAAAAATAGGCACCTGCCATAGATAAATCATCCTGGAGAAGGAAAACATTAGAAAGCCAAGGAATTATACAACAAACAAAAATTGCAAATTATTTTATAATGTCACAAAAAGTTTAGGAAAAGGACTCCTTGCCTAAGTCATAGCCCATAACCTAAACCAGAAAAATTCCAAACACGGTAACTTCGCAAAGAATCTGCCTGGAAGCAAGTTCATGTCATGAAAAATCGAAACACACCATTAAGATTATACCAATAGTCACCTTAAACAATTCCAGCAAACAGAGAGACAGGGAAAATCATGCATTTTAACAAAAAAGTAAAAAGCATTCAGGATCCCTGCTTTGGACATTGAGTTTTGGACGTATCCCCAACTGGTCGATGAGGCAGACTACTCATCTGTCTCATCCAGAGCAATTTCCAGTGGCATTAGGACTGGAGTGATATAGCAAACTATCTCAAACATGGAAGAATTTAGAAGGGAGGCAACGAACTGATGTTATCCCTTAAATGATAAATTTATGTTGGCAATGCACAAAGCTTTCACATTTTACTGACTTGCAGAACAAGAAAAACATTTGTATGGAAACTCAGCAACAAATAATTACATTCTGCCACTGAGATACTTTATGGTTCTCATTGAGTCAGAACTGCATAGGGTTCACAACAGCCTTGTTATAATATTTCAGAATATGCTTCATGCAGAAAAACATCTTTAGAACACTGCGGTTCTATTGCTCCTTGAGAGATTTCTTTGGAGCCCTGGGCCGTAGGTAACTGTAAAGACAACTACAGAGAGCCTCATATCTCACCCACACGAGCAATTTACCTTGCTCCTCCACCTTTGCACACTTGAGGTTCCTAAAATTAGTTCCAGCAATGAGTGGTTGAAAGGTTGAAAATCCTGGGGTGTGATTCTCTGTTTCACACATTGAGTTTTTTCTTGAAATAAACAAGCCCTTTCTTAAATCAAAATCTTTTGTTCATCATCCAATAAAACAGCCCCTGAGTTTTCGTAAAAAGCTATCAACTTTTCTCCTTAAAGAAAAACAAGTCTATATTCAAGTACAGAAAGAAGAGAGGTGGAATTCATCCTGTTCTTTTATATGTGTGCACGCATACTACAGGCTGAGTTTATTATATTACTGAATTAAACAGGCAAATACACCGAGACTGACCACTGGGTAAGAATGCTTCTATCTGTCCAGGAACAAATACATGATTCCTTGATATACAAATCATAGTATCCATATAGAGGACAATGTGAAACACTGTTCCTCAAAAGCATATTCCTCACCTTTTTCATCTCCCCTATCCATTTCTACTATTTTTCAGTTGAAAACTGTGATACTACTATAAGTTTTCTTCTCCACAACACTAATTAGAGAGGCCCATCCTTTTCCCTAGGCAGCTCTAGGAGAATGACCTCCTTACATCTTCACTTTTGTGATAGAAATGCCTACCTCCACCTTCCAGCTGACTCTTCTGAGGTCTACAGTGCGGATAAAGGAGACAGCTTTTGAGCCTTGGCCTCCCAATTCATTTTTAGCTCTCTAACATCAGAATATCTTTTATTTGAAGAAAGTTTAGTAAGTTCTTGCCTTCCCTTACAGGAATACTTTTTTCCAAGAAAAAAAGAAAAGAAAACATCCAAGCCTAATATTTGAGTCTGTTTCTACTCATCCGTAAAAGTGCTAAAAATTCTAATGAGCTTATAGATGTAGCTTTCCCTCATTTACCTCTTTAAATCTCCTCTTCCTAGCTTAGATGGCAGCAACAGTATAAGATTTATATAGAATAGTTCTTCCCAGCTCTTGCCAGTTTTATAATTTAAGCTAGTTATAAATATGGCCAGATGAAAACATGGTATAAAAGTCTAGCCATCCTTTGCATCAGGTTTGTCCAAAAGTTATCAGTAACAAGAACAGGTGGACTACTCTGGCATGTCTGATATTCAGATTATTACAATAAAGTATGAAGCGCTCATTTGGATAATATAAACTATAAGAGTAGAAATATATCTAAGAGGGAAAATACATGTGGTTTTGACATTGTTGAAAAACAGACTGTGGTAACAAAATCATAGCACTTAACAGAATGGATGAATAGATATTCAAGTCACTACCTGAATTCAGTTCAGGTACTAGCAAAATACAATCTAATATAAATTGGGGACACAAGTCTAAGTAGGCATTTAATAATAAGAAAGGTGGGAAATTCTCAGAAAAATAAAAAGTTAAAGAATCATTATTATCATATTCATTTTCCTTTCAAAACTACTTAATTTTAAGGTTCAATTCAAAAGGGCTTTTATATATTGTTACCAGCCCAATTGAAAAATAACTGTATTGTTTTTTCACTAATTCAATTAATATGCTTTAACAGAATGAACAGAAATGACAGAAAATACTGTATGATCTAATATTGATTTTACTATTTTCCTTATTCAGTATAAACCCTAAATAGAGCTGTGTTTTCAAAATATAACTTGGAGTGGAGTTTTTAGCTCTGGGCAGTAGTATTTTTTTTTTCTCTTCCTCTTAAAGTGACTTGGAACAAATATTTACATCTACCTTCATGCAAATAGAAAAAAGAATATTTAACAGAATAATAAGGAGAAGACACTGCGAACAACATGGCTGTGTTAGGCTATGATTTTTAAAAAACTTTTTGTTCTGTTCTTTGCAAATAATTTTCCATGATTCATTATATAAGCTATTATTCAAGCATTTTCCAAAGGACAAATCAGAATCATAAATTAATTAATGGTAACTCTGTGTTGAAAATGTTTCACCCCACTTCGTACTACTGGTATTATCACATTTTTGTCTAGAAAGAATAACTCAACCCTTCTTTGACAATCAGAGTGAATCACATTGAATTTTTTATCAACTAAAACATAGGTAAAGGTAGAAAGAGAAATTAAAACATGCAGAACCTATAAAAACAGATAATCACAGTAATATCTCTGTTCTTCTTGTTTCATTTTTTGCTATACGTATCAAGTGTATTCAAAAAAAAGGAGGAAAATTTTTAAAAAAGTTAATATATAATAAGCCCAAGCAACTGCATAATTCTTTTAATCATTTACCAGGCTACATTTAAAACTCTGATGTGAGGGAAGAACTACTGTTCCTATTGGTACATATAACCCAGTAACTTTCTTCATGCTTAATAGTCTTCTACGTGATGGACCAATCTAATTTGTGGAAACGTATTGTATCTTACAGATACGTTATTTCCACCCTAACTGAATACATTATTCATTCTAAAAGTAACAATAAAGATTATATAAGATGTAATTAATTATTTTTCTAAATGTTCCATGATTCCACCAGGAGGTGACAATTAAATAGCTTAGAGGAAATCTACCTTAATTGGGTTTCTATTCAAATCAAATATTATATAATTTTAACCTAAAAGTATCACTCAAGGGAAGTATTTAATTTCCGAGGATGAGTAATGAAATTTAAAGTAAAAAAGAAGCTAGATCCATGGGTAATATAACATGTGAAGGCATGATACACACGTACATAGATGCATAGAAATATGCAACTAGCAATGCGCTATATACATATATGCATCTCATATTCGTGCATGGTTAAAGTAAGTAACAAAAAAAGGCAATTTGTTACTAGAGCAACCGCTGTCAGATTTGTGGGTTTTTTCTCTAGCAGAATTGGTTTGCATTTTTGTTAGATCATTTTAGCTATTAGAAGCTCAGAAGAATTCACTGTATAAAGAGATTTATATAAGCTTAGTACTTATGTTTACATTCGTAAGAATATCTTTTCCAGCCTTATGAAGAAAAAGAAGAAAATGAAAATATTTTTGAGATTTAAAACCAGTTCATTGTGAGACAATGAAGTTATAATTGAGGTACTTTACCTCAGTTGTGTTATTAAAATATTTGTCTCTATGCCATAGAAATAATCATCATCATTTCTCTGTATAGAGAAATGCTTTATTTTCTTCACATCTCAGAAAGCAGTAATTTCCATAAAAATTGACTTTTAATGAAGGTTATGGTCAATGATTTAATTTGAGGATAGCAATTCCACTGTAATTTAAGAAGCAACAATAAAAGCTGAAATTTGGGAGACACACAGCACTAAGTTTTATTAGCCTTTAAATGAAGTGCTTGCATTCCACTATTAGCATGCACTTGCTACACTCCAGGTACGAAGCCACATTTGAATTTTCTGCAATTTTTTTTCTGCAGCAAAATTTTAAAATTCTGGCCTTACCTTTTCCTCATCCCAGTTAACCCAGTAGAAAACATACAGTGATTTTATTGCTTTTTTCTCTGTGAAAGGGTGAAAAAGTTTGTGAGTCAAATCAAACACAGAATCTGGTATTCTGTGATAGGACCATTCATAATTTCTATACAAGGAAAAGGTCCATCCTGTAAGACTGATCTGTACTTAAACAAAAACAGATTAACCTATTTTATTAATTGCAGTCTGGTCATCTGAGAAACTTTTCCAGTAAATAAAAATCATATTTCCTCCAGAGAGACTACATATATGACGAGGTTAGGGAATGCAAACTGTATTTTTCCTCATAAATGGCAACAGGGATTTTTGTAATATGCTTTCACATATAACTCGGATATTTTCATATATAATGTTAAGAAGTACTTCACTAGATCTGTGAAAAAAGTTATACGTTTTTGGCTTGGTGAGAGACTACAATTTTTAATCAATTCTCGGTCAATCTTTTTTCTAGTTTGCTTAGAACAAACAACAGATACTGTTTTGAGTAAAATGAAACTTTGTTTTTATCTATCTATTTTAATCTTGAAATCTGTTATTTAGTTTTAGGCAGTTTTCTAGATGAAATGTTAATTAAAAATTAAAAAATCCCCTACATCTATGTATGTTTCTTTTCAAATTTAAAAAGGTCTTTTTGAAATTTTTGTTGACTCTTTGGTATGTATAATGCAGCGTACTTGCCAAATAAAAAAACCTCACAGCTTCATGCCACTATAATACAGATCTGCAGACCCAAGTCACTCTGAACATTTCACCCAGTCTCAGAGACCTCTCTGTTTCATCAGCCGCAGAAGGTGATGGCTAGTCACTGCCAATGAATGAAGCATGTCAAACAGCAATCTTTCTACCTTGTCAAAAACATCAGGCTGTGGTAATAAGCAATTCTGAAACCTTGAGAGACAGAAATAACCAGCACTTGCTTGTTAATGACCAAAAAACAATTCATCAGCTCCACGTAGAAATTTGCAAAGCAAACAGGTCGAATGACGGATTGTCATGCACAAACATCGTGTATGCAAAAACTGAATACATGCTTTACAGTATAAAGTATTCCATGTCAGATTTAAAATAAATTGCATCTTTGATTTGATTGATATTTAATGTACTTAATGATATTTGAAAGATATCAATCATCTTCCTTTATTTTTTAGTATTTTTCTTGTTATATTACATCTTCCCTATCTCTGTATTTAGTCTTCTCTAAATTATCTCCTATCTTTTCTCTATGGAAGCATCAAAATATTAACGATTGTGGCTTTTTTGACACATCCCAGTCATCCCTCAGTAACAGCCCCTGACATCTTCCCCCAGCAGGGCGTGCAACACATATGAAACATTCTTTGCTATAGATGAGAAGAGCTGGGAAAAAGTAGCCTCTTGGAGCCCATCATGAGCACCTTGTCCATTAGGAGTCACAGATATGTGTATTCATCAATCAGCTCTTCCTTTTAGGCACTGATTGACTTTATGACATGAGGAGGAAGAAAAGTTGTTGATACCAAATAAGAAAGTTCTACAGGAACCATCTGAACTCTTGTGTTGATAATAGGAAACTAATCAGGTACTAGCTGAAGGAAATTAAAGATGTTGCTCCTTCACACAGTGACGATGATGTCCTCTGAGCCAAGGTGAAGACATTTCTCAAATTCAATCTTGACTTTACTGCTAGTTATTCCACACATGTCCCCTTCAGCTCCATGTCTTCCCCTAGGAGAACGCTTGTTTGTCATAGCTGCGCAGTTCCTACTTGATGACCTGGAGCTGGCTCCTCCTCAACCTAGAATGTTCTCACAGAGTTATAGACAGTCTTCTCCAGCTCAATGAACTGCCTCCCGGAATGTCACGTTCACAGCACGTGCATGATTTTTTTCTGTAGTCATGCGGTTACAACCTTGTGGCTGTAAGGTCAGGGCAATACAAGTGCATATTCTCCACTTATGGGAAGCTCCATAGGGGAAAGGTTCATTAGGGGCAGGAGAAGAAGAGGGGAGGTGGATAACAGAGGCCGCCTTCTCCCTGGAGACAAAAAAATTGTACAAATGAGATCACACAAACAAACAAGTAAATCATTGTGTGACCATGTCTTGCAGCTGTCCCAGACCTCCTACCACCTTCTGCTTCACAAGCTCTTCTTGCTAAGTAAGGGTCACAAAGTCTGTAGCAGCTGCTTCCAAGACAATCTCAAGGGGCCTATAAGATCTTAAGGGAAGAGAGTAGATGAATACACCAAATTGCAAAGCTCGCTTCATCCTGAATACCTTTGTGCTACACTTGGGAGTGTAGAGGACTTAATGATTTCCAGTTCTGTGTTTTTATTATTAATGAACAAGTGGTTGGGTTTTTTTTTTTACAAGGTGGGTTACTAAACACCACAAATATTTGAAATTAAATACGGAGGTTTATTTTCTTCATATTGAGATGAACGATTTGGGATTCAGCTATGATCACTACAGTTTACAGTGGGTGTCACCACGGAAGGGAGGGGGGAGGAATTTCTGGAAGAAATATTTTTCAAAGGAAAGGAGAGATTTCAATTGTCATTTTTTATTTCCTATGATTTTACAACCTTCTCTTTGATTTTCTATGCAAGAAACAGTCTGCATCTCTTATATGTAAAAGAACATAAAGACACATCACATCATAATATTTTGAACCAACTCTTAGCCTTAGACTCTTCTCTAAGGTCTCGTTATACCCTGAACATATAGACAGAAATTTCTGTCTCACGGGTAAAATTTTTTCCTTCAAATTGTATGAAAAGACTTTAAGAGTATTTATTTGTCCGTTATGCTACAATATGCCTAGAAATGGTATCCATCATGACTGAGGTAAAATAATTCATTTTCAGACCTGTCAATCTGAGTAGAAAAAAAGGTAGGCATCTCAGCATGGAAAAATAGAGGCAACTCAACCTCCATTAAAGTTTAGCACCATCAAAGGACCTCTGACATCCGTAAGTTAGTTCTTCCTAGCAGTTACTTTTACTTTTTTAACAGGAAGTTCAAGCTTAGAATTGCAATACGGCTATTTTAACTCTGATAGCAGAAGATAGCTGAAAAAAATGGAAAAGCTCAAGTGTATACTCAACCTATATCTCTGCTGTGCATGAAAACAAGCTGCTAGAGTTACACTCTCACAATTTATCCCTTGTTTATGATATCCCAGTGAAAATACAGCAGAAAATGGATAGAAAAAATTCAGAATAAAGGCTAATGGAACACTATTTGGCAGGTGCAGTATCATATTTTGAAATGCATAGAAGCTTGTCATATGATGTGATGATGGTGTTAACTGCTACTTGGACAGAAGTCTTACATCTTATTCCAGTAGCCGACAGAAACTGCACCACTGTCAGGAAGAAAGCTGTGATAGTAAAAAGTACAATAATTCATTTTGTCTTATTGATTTTTTACATGCATCCTTAGATCAGATTATTTAATTAAAACACTTTATAAAATTTTGAAGTAAAAATGTGAGAAAATTCTTCAGTTTTTAATGAGAACTCTAGTTGCACATGTTAGAAATAGAACTTGTGTTACAATCAGTTAATGAGTAACCCTTCCTCCACCCCAAACATGCATAACAGCAAAAGAGAAACGTATTCTTGGGGATACTAGACATCTTTTCCTTCCAAGATGTTTGTTTCTATAGATGACTTTGACTATGCTGAGCACAGGATATGGGCGTTAAACATCCATGGCGAGCCCTCTCATGCCACTAGGAAATCTATACCAAAGAACTCCAAATGGAAGCTGTAACAGCAAATATGACAAAGGAGTGAATGCTGCGTATGCTACATAATTTTATATCATAGTGAACTTCCTCTCAAAATCAAGGTGTTTTTAAGTGTTCATTTTCGGATTTTTGCATATATAACAATATAGGTAAAAAATAGTAAAGTCCTTAATCCTAACAGTTTATGGCTTGGACTCTGTTAACTACAATTTCTCACCCAAGACCACAGTTCTACAGGGGACTTCCCTATTAAAGGCAGTTTGGTACTTCTGTATGAATATCTTATAATAAAACCCCAAATTAGTAAAAGTATTAGCCAAACCTGAGGGTTAGATCTTCCAACTTTTAGCACCAGATATATCTTTGTGTTTCACTTATTACAGGGATGAAATAATACTGACCAAAAGGTGGACTTTAATTCATATAGGCTACTTCTTTAATTTAGCTTGTCCTTGTAGTAATGACATTAAAAAATCCAAAACAACAATAAAAAAGAAGTCCTGAATTAAAGCATGTACTTCAGAACAAATTTTACATTTAATTATATTTTCATCATGTTCTTATTATCTAATATAAATCTTGCGTCTGAGAATAGATATTGTACAATTACTTTCTATGTTTGGCATAATTGTTTTGATCTTACATATGATTCACTCTAAGAGAAAAATACAGACTGTAATACTACATAACAAAGGAGACATTTATGACTAGTGATGCTGCTCTAAAAAAACCCCTTTTCTTTTTCTCATTTAATAGCTGCAGAGCTACTCTAATGGTTGTCATGTGTGCTGCCAAAATTATGTGGCAATTGCTAATATAATGATACCGCTATATTAATTCTGCAATTCCTGAAAAGTGAAACCAAAAGTCTAAATAAAAAAAATATTATGTATCAATCACCTCTCTGTTGCTAACTGTTAAGCCAGTGATATTCCAATTACAAAAAAACATTGTTAGTCTTTTATATCATAGGAGGTAGTTTACCTAATTTTAGCCACCAGAAAGTAAGAAATTTATTGCACCATCATTTACCGAAAGATAATTAATTCCTTCTTAAAATAGGTAGGCTGAATTTTCTTCTTGGAGTACACATTCATTGACTACAGATCATTTCCAGATGAGTTTTGTAGACCAGGTAACTAAGTGAAACAAAGATGTTACCTAAATGTTCTCCGACAGACTTTTGCAGTCGGCCACGTGTACATCATATAGTCTCTATCATTTCATTTCCCTGTAACAAACAGCAATTTTAATTACTCAAAAATTCTGAAATCTCAGAAAAACCTACCAAACACACTGACAGTAAGAACAGAAAGAAAACCTAGTAGAACATTGATACCCAATATCTCTCCACTGACCGGAAATTTGTTGATTGAGATAAAGAGATGGCCCAGCTGATGAGCTGTATCACATAATGAAGAAAAAAGGAATAATCCCAAAATTGGAAATTCATCCTTGCATTGCAAAACTTGATGAGCTTTATATATTTATCTTAGCAAAAGGAAGGCTGAAGAAAGGCTTCCTCTACCCTGAGCAGGAGGGACAAGTATATCAGTCAAGCTGAACAGCAATTCTAACTAATACCTCCTTGCAGCACCCACATTTTATCTTCCTATCTTTATTTGGAAAAAAACGCCGTTGATTCAGAAAGGAGAAAAGACTCCAGCATGTCAAGGTAAAATACTTCTGTGGAAGGGGAAACATCTCATTGCTCAGATTAGTAAATAAGGCTCTGAAGCATGAGAATAATAAATGTCAGGTTTTTAAAGCTAAGTGTTATGAGAGTATTTAGAGCAAAAAGAATGTGTCACAAATGCCCCAGGAAGACGCAGTAGACCACATGGAATTTTTAGGATAATGCCTCAGTACAAAGAGGCTGAAGACTTCTTCTGAAAAGCTGATTTAAATTATACAAATTTTTGAAAACTCTTCTAACTTACATCAAAGATTCTGAATGATAAGAAGATGCATCTTTTCTCATACTGCTAGGAAATCATATACTAATTTGGCAGTAATTTTCTCTAACCTCAATTAATGGTCTTTAGACAGAAAGATCTTCATGGCTCACAGTACATCCATGCATAGTACATCTAAAGAGAGTCTTGTCTCAACTTCCTATTGGATTAGGCCACTCTTTGCGATAATAGGTGTGATATTCCAAATTCTGTATACATTTTTGTAATTTTCATTTATTCCTGCTTGATTACCTTAATATTCCTTCTGAATTGTGGTTGTTTTATCAAAATCAGGAAAAAAGCAAAATCTTTTCATTACCTAAATTTCATTTTTTTACCTTGTTCATTTTTAGGCTGTATTTCTCAAGTTAACTCTGAAATTAATTTAAGAGTATATCTACTAACAATAATCATTAAAAACCTTTTAAAATTACTCTATTTCTACATAAGAACTCCAAATTTGTAAGCACAGCTTGTGGTCTTCATTTTGAAGTGCATATAATTATGTATATCAGTACTCAATTGTGTCTATTTAATTAAGTGCTCCAGGTCATTCTTACAACAAGATGTACTGGAAGAAAGGACGAAGAGATTAATGCAGTTGTAACTTCTGCCCTGAGGGAGGATGGGTTGATGCAGTCAATACGCTCCAGTTGCACTGTTGCTGTTGAGCAACATTTTCAATCAGGTCATCAACTGGATCCGTACTTTGCTCTGCGTCAGTATCCCATCCTTCTTACAATTTCTTTCCATTAGCAACTTAAATTGGGCCTGTATAAGGGAGTCACTTTTAAAATTAATCTGCAAAATATCCTGTCATTGCACATAATGACATCTTTCAATCACAAAGAAGCTGGAGAAATCCAGATATTATGACACTGTATGTCTGTTTTCACCAGGACTGCAAGTCTGTCAGAAGAGAGAAATATAGAAAAGAAAGTCTGAAAGTTTGAAAAGACAAATTCCACAAAACCAGACAATGGAAGAATCAGCTTTGTAATAATTAGTCTTCTTTAAAATTCCAACTCAATAGTTCCTTTATGTTATTTTTATTTAGTATCAATGTCAAACTAGTTGCTATATAATTCCCAGGTTGCTATTTTCACTTTATCCAGTACTGGGGAATTTTATAACCTCAATCAAGCATCTGCAACCCTTGTTTTCTTGTTAATGTTGATATTAATTTTTGTCCAGGACTACACAATTAGGTTTTCTTTGACTCCAGGATTTAAGTCACCTAGGCTAGATGATTACACATGGAATACTTTTAGTAAATGTTTCTTCTCACCCTCCCTGGTTATATCTGGCAACCTTTCTGTTTTACAAGAGCTGGAAACAGCTTCTTTATTTCAAATCCTGGCACAGCTGTTATTCCTTACACAAATTTTTCCATGCTGCTTTTAACCCAAACATTATTTTTTATTGAAAAACCTTCCTTTTTACTTTCTCTAGTCACTGTTGTTATCCGTGCTGTAGTTATTCTTCCACTTAGTAACTACATGAAACTTTTTAAATAGTAAGTTGTATTTACTACCTTTTTCCTGTGTTTTTATCCCTTATCCTGTTTTATTGCTGCTCTCCCAAATCCTTTTGATCTAAAAAGTGCCTTGCACACTGCAGCTTTATTTAGGCAAAAATTAAGGAACAATATATAAGTGCTAAATTTAATTTAATTATTTCCAATCTTTGTGGTTTAAAATATAGTTAGTATTACATATGTTAATATTTTTTGGAGAAAACATTCCTACTACTTTAAAAAATCAGGATTACATGTACTTTCTTTGGTTGAAATAATGCAGTCCTCAGTGATCTTGCTGGACACAATCAATACAGATTTTTCTGACAGTGCCCAGCTTGGTGGCCAACCAGACTCAGGCTCTTACATGCATGTGAAATGATATTATATCACATATAGCTTCATAGGTTCAGGACTTGCTTTGCAGTATCTGCGGATTTGCTTAATCATGCTGTAGGTACTTGCTTAAGTATGGGTCTGCAAATAATATTTGATTTCAATTTTTAATTTACTTCTTAAAAAATTACTTAATAAAGTAAAAGAAATTAAACATATTATAAAGACTGATTTTTATGGGAAAAAATAAATGAGTCCCATTTAAGTGAAAACTCCGTGTGCTTCAAAAAAAAAGACTAATGATAAAAATACTAGGAAAAAAGGATATTTTGCAAGTGGTGAACCAGACTGTTAAAAAGAAAAATCACTAGAATTTGATTTGTCCATTAATCTGCTTTCTATTCCATCTGTGCAAGATATAGATATGTACGACTGGAAAGAAAGGCTGCAAAAGCAATTCAGCACTCTGGGTTCCTTTTCCTCCTTTCTTTTTCAGCTGCTGTTTCTAGCAAAGGTTCGTGTTCTCAGCGCATGCTGCTTCCTGGTCCATGTTCACCTGTTTTTAAGTGGTGCTGGAGAGAATAAATGGATAGCAGAACAGCAGCTGAGGGCAGGATTGGAGAGAGCATGCTGCAAGATCCTTGAGGGAAGAGAAGCTTCCCAATTACTAAATTTTTTTCTCTGTACAACTGAAGAGATAAGACTTAGTTTTATCTGAATGCTCTCTGGACCAATTTTTTTTCTCTCTATGTCCTTACAATAGCTTTACACAGCTTTGAAGTCAAATACTTAAAGAATCTTAGCAACTTTCTGCCGTTTAAGACATGAATAGCATTAATGAAGATACAAAAGATTATTTAAGAGCAGAATTTAAACTTCATTATATTACCATGTAGTTACCGTGAGCTTTATAGTGCATTGATCATTGCATCAAGGTTCAGCTACATACAATTACATATAACTTGCTAACCATTTTCACATGTTCTCTATGGTACTGAGAAACTCCTCCATTGAACTGGGAAAAAAAAAAAGGTATGTATAGATATAAATAGGCTTCAATTTCTTTAATGCAAACATCACGTTCTCGTTCATATTTCACCGCAAAGCTTTGTACTCCACATTAAGACATCTTCATCCATTCTCAGGCAAAATGATGACACTCAATATAAAGGAAGAAAAATTGTGTATTATGATATAATATTTGCACACATCCTTCTGCTTTACTCAATTTAAAAGAGATAATTTTCTCAATCACTACAATGTATTTTTCTTGGTAAAAGAGTCAAAAAAAAGATGCAGTAAGGAAGTCCTTATTTTATGGAATCTCTATCAAGGGATTCCCATACTGTAAAAGTACTCTGAAATTCAGTTCTTTATAAATCAGAGATTTCTAATTCTTTTTTGGATTTGACTTGAATACCTTTTCTGTCCTTCTAAAACCTGATTTTGTCTAAGCTTTATTAAAGTAATTTTTGAAGGTATTTGAATTTGAACACAAAGTCTCTTAATAATTATCTGATACAAAGGATGAATATTGAATATGAATATGACTAGAATGCCGTTTGATACTATCTTTCTCTTGTTACTTTAGAAGCTAAGTATGAAACTGTAAAGCTTATGTTACAGCTTCTTATATATAAAGAAAGCAAAAAGAATCTGAACCTTGAAGATTAGCTTGCTGAGCGTTATTTGTGCTCCAGTAACTGCTGTGGAACACAGTAATATCCAAATTCATTTTAACCCTACTACTTATTGGTAGAAGTATGTATAGCAGACTTAAGCTCAGAAAAGGCTCTTCCAGTCTAAGAAATGTTGTAACTTTGTTTTAACAGGTTTTTTTGTGCTTGTCTGTACAGATTTACAAATCACAGAAATAATCTGAATAGCATTATTTTTAACCATCATTCTTAAAGAGTCAGCTACAGAAGACTACTGAATTTTAATTTGATTAATTTAATGTGAAACTGAAAGATGTCCATTCTGAGCTCTATTTATTTCAGTAATTTGTTCTATGCTTGAGAGCACAACAAAAACACAGAAGTACTCAGCATGTATAAACTGTAATTTTTTTTCTGATAGGATAAGACAAGCAATGTAAAGAAAAAGAAAAGGTAGAACATGCTATCAATAGAAACAAAATTTCAGGTATAGTACATATAGCAAAACACGACTGTGATTTTGTAATCTTACTTGAAACAAAGACATCGTTAATTAATGAGAGGTCAACAATTAGTAAAGGAAAGTCTTGGCTAAGGTATTGGCTATCACCAACAAGGATAGGACTTGATAAGAGATGGATATGATTAAAGCTAACCATAGATGCAATACGTTATTCATCTAAACAGGATAAGCTTCTCATATGGTATAAGATAAGTTTCATTTCTTTTTTGTGCTAAAATTTTCTTAAATCACATTTAGGAAAAAGGCAACAGAAACATTATCAACAAAAAACCTAGGTAGAGGAATGAGAGGCACAATGCATAGGGGCGTAGTTGGAATTCATTAATTCATAATAACTCTAGAAAGTATTTGCTGCTATAATCTCCATTTTAATAGAGTTTTTTTGTATGGTTAATGAATACACATTCAGTGTGGCCTCTGAGAAAAATTCTTCAGATTAGAACAGAACTCCTACATAAATACCACAGCAAACCTATTCCCCAAACTAGCTAACAAGAGCATGGTGGCAGTGCATCACTATGTCTAGTTAGGGCTTAACTTAGAGTTTGCAGCCTTTCAGGGTGCTTTCTCACCAGAGTCCGCAGTGACCTCTGAAACACATCAGAAATTGAAACGAAAGATGGTTTTGAGCCATCTTTTTGCTGTCAGCTGAATGATATACTGGATGAGAATGTCCATTGAGTACTTCTTGTTTTCTACTGAATATCAACTCATTGTGTGCTCTAATAAGTCTATTTCGCCATTCTTTTCTTGTCCAGTCATTATATGAAGGACTGAAATCTGTCTTGTTTCTCCAGCGATTTCGTCAGAGCTGCTCTCTCTATAGCTTTTCAGAATGACGCTGTAATGGATTGGGACTTGAGTAAAAGCCAAAAGGCATGTAGAAGGAAATGGTCTATGGAAATAGAGAGCCCAGGCCTGCGGTAACTGAAAGAGTAAAGTGGTTTTTGACAACTGCAAAGGAAGTATAAAAGGGAGAAAACTCAAAAAGTTCCAAAGTGAATACTTGAGCCACTGCTTTTTTCCAGTCCAGTTCTTCAGGAAAAACGCAGTCAGGGGAATCCTGCTAGTCTATGTTAAGAAATGAACTTCGGAGCTATACAGGGATCTTTTTCTCTCTACCCTTTCCTGTACACTGATTCCAACTGCTCAAAACCTGAAGCAAGCCTATTTGATACCTCTGTCAAGCTTTCACTGTATGCTTTACATATCATGACTTCCGTACTGTAGCATCTATCCCAAAATAGTCGACAGTTTACAGCTTGCAGTATTAAACTAAAAATTAAAAAACATTTTATATAGAAATTAAATAATACATCATAGAAAATTCAGCAACTGTGCATCTGAAAAAATCTATAACACTGAAGGCAACTTGGATTTCTATTTCAAACTTTTGCATAAAAAAGGTGACAAGTACACGTAAAATAGCATAAAAATATAGGTCTATTTATAATTGTTGCATGTCTTTCTTGTAAATATTTAAGCTTTGCACATTCATAGCCTATTTAATTCATATTTTCTAAATGTATAATGAAAATGAAATATCATTCAAATATAAAAAGCACAACCAGCAGTCACCAGGAAATTGTCCTTTCCTACACTCAATCTAGCTGACCAACTACATTTATGTCGTGAATTTTACTCGTATCCATGAACTGTTTCAACATAGGTAAATTGTATTTTGCAAAAAATTCACTATTTAGCAAGAAAAAGTTTGTCCTATTCCAAATCATCATGGAGCTCCAGTTGTGGGAGTGGCTTGTTCCAGTGCAGGCGATGGAGTAGCTCGTACTGGCACAGGCCATGGAGTGGTCTGGGCTGGTGCGGACTGCAGAGTGGCTCATGGGATTTGAATAGCAGTAGCCCACGTCACACAATAGCCACTCCTGCATCGATTTTTAATAAAAAAACACCCTGCTACACATTAAGGAAAATGGACAGCAAAATAATGATTTTAAAAAAAAGTAACATTCATTTTCAATACAGTCCAAATGGTTTCCATCCCCTAGGTCTGATGGTGTTTATTTGGCATAAGCATTAAAGGGCGAAGTAATATTTCCCCAGGGAAAATCGGAAGTGTAATAAGCAAAAAAATCCAATATGTGATGCCTGAGATATGCAGATAAAACCATTATCCAAATAAATATATTATATACCTGAATCCCAAACCACAGCAGACTAGCACTTTTAAACCAGTTCATAAAAACACAAAGAGCAAATAAACCATAAAACACATTCTGCATTTTAATCAGCATCACATCAATTAACTTTAAACAAAGGCATGTTATAACTTTTCACTTAAAATGATGTGATGTGAGCTGTTGGTTTTAATTTCTGAGAAAGCTTGAATTCTAACTATTCAAGCAATCTATCAGAGCCCTGGGCAAACCCCTGTCATGCTTCATTTTGGGCACTAACAATCTGTCGTTTTTAGGGGCCAGACTGGCCACTGAGACATATGACAGATGCTCTCCCCACCTTCCTCACAAAGGAGAGAGAAGCAACAGAGAAAGATAAGTAAGAGTTTAGAAAAAACTAAACTACTTTAATGAAATATTAATAATAAAATGGAAAAAATGAAATATACCCAAGCAGTAGCAAGCTCCCAGGATTACGACCGTGTCACTCTCAGGCACTGGGAAAGTCCCAGACTGGACTCAGTGACAGATCAGGATCAAAGGCAGACAATCAGAGTCCTCCTCGGACACCGGCCATTGAGGAAAGAGGCTGACCCTCTGATCCCTCAGCTTTTTTTTTTGAGCATGATACAGCTGAGATGGAATAACTTGTTGATCAGTTTTTGGGTCACCTGTCCTGTCCGCTCCTCCCCGCAGGTGTGACCCTTCTACACTCTTCCGCTTCCGACCCTCCAACAGGGCAAGTACTAAAGTTGGCTGCCCTTGGTTGTTATAGCAATAAGGATAAGCAAGAGCCTCTCTGCAACCCATTCCTTGGCATGTTAGAAACAGTCAAGTCTTATTACGCTGGACAAATCAGTTTCTGGACAACATGCTTTTAGTTTCAGAGAGTTCGAAGAGCCTTAACTGCAAAGTAAAATTACTTTCTTTTTTAACTCAAAACAGGACAAGGAGATACATGGTCTTTCATTCACCTAACCAAACTGCCTGTTAGAAAGCCAGTCATATACTAAATACCTAAGAGTAGAAGGAGGATGTTTTCTGAAAAAGTTTGATAATTCGAAGAACCTAAGTTAAATTTTTACTCTGATTTAGCCTCTGGAGAAATCTGTCTCTCTTGTCATGAATGCCATTGTAGGCTTAAGGAGATCATTTTCTGGTTTGGGCAACAAAAGTTGTTGCGACGATCCCTTTATGTACAGAATATGCTGAACTAAACACATTCAACAACACTTTGTCTTCGTCTACAATTGTGGACTTATTGAGCTGAAATAAATTTTCCAGTATTCAAATTAAATTATGTCACTATTAATTTTTCATAAAATGACAGTCTATGTATGGGGGG
>VYXH01004042.1:0-38767 GCA_013397275.1 Burhinus bistriatus | reverse complement strand
GGAGGTGGCCGAAAACAACAAAAAAACAAAAGAGAAAAAGTAGTATTTCCAGTCCTTTTAAACAGTTGTCTTCATTTGTGAGGCTGGGAAGAGTGTGGAAAGTATTTTGACTATTGAAACTTTTGCTATTTTTCCATATAGATTGCCAGCAGCAGTTATAGCATTCTTGATTATACTTAACCAAACTTACTTGTTAAACAGAATAAGGGTATTTACCCTCAGGAAATAATATGAAAATGAGCAAGAAAAAAACCCTTGCAAAAATAAACAAGACATACGGGAAGCAGATCACACTGCACTACTTAACTTGCTCTGGGTGACAGAGCAAATATTAAGCTGCACTGTGGTTGACTGATTTCTGTCCAGAATAGTATCAACAACAGCCAGTTCTGTTTTCCTCTCTCACCACCTGTCAGCCCCCTCTGAAATTTGATGTATTTCAGGTGCTGTCTCTGGTTTCCATGACATAAGTCAATGATTTGTGTCCCATTCAATTTAGTTCACTTGAAAATACTCATAGCTCCTTGCCATATGTCAGTGGATGATAATTGCATTGATCCAAGTTGCAGTGGGCTCAGTAAGGGCACTGTTCTGATAATAGAGTAACCAGAGGCAATGCTTGTTAGAATTAGCAAATTTGACTTGTTTGATTCCAATCAGGCTTGACAGAATGATGCATAAAATTGAGAGTGCTGAATGTGCCAATAAATGAATTACTTTTTATATTATGTTGCCTGTAGATATATTGATGAGCAGGCTTTGTAAGCTGAATATAGTAGTTTGCTACATTCTATTTTCTATTGAATGGGTCAATGTGTTCTGATAGAGAACAAATTTAAATTTTCATCTCTAAACTATTTAAAAGACAAGTATTGTTTTAAATAACATAGTAATTTTTTGTAACAACAATTTTCGCTCTTCTACTTTAAAGTGTTCATTAGGAAAGAACTCAGAATGACAGGACTTATGCTCATGACAATGGGAATTCAAAAAACAAATTTGTAGGATAGACTTAAAACAGTTATTGGAAATGTAGCCAGACTAACATCACTTTGGGGGATTGTGTGTAAGATTCTTGCTAGATGATCATGAATCAGAGCCCAATTCCATTTTTTCCAAAAAATTGTTTTTTGAGATATTTAACCCATCAACTTCTCTGGCTAATTCCCTGAAAAAAATATTTATGAAAAAGCCCAAAATTTCCAAACTTAAAAGTGTCAGAAGGAGATTAAGCTGTAAGTGTTCAGTGCATGCATTTATCGTATAAGTGCACTCATACTTTTGACTCCAAATTTAAACAGTAAGAACTTTTCAAGATTCTCATCTCTCTTGTCTGAATGGCTTGAAAATATTTCTGAAGTTACTTTTCTCATATTGCTCTTAAGGAAGCTTGTCTGCTTTAGAATGAGAGATTATCAGCTTCAGTTGAAAGGTGTCTCAGCACCCACAGATCCAAAGAGGTTGTATAAAAGGCAGCTGTTAAAGAAGGATCAAGTTTACACTGTGACTTACGGTATGTTAAAAAACCTTTAGCATATGTATGACTTATGTAGCTTTCTAAGAAAAGTGCCTCATGCTTACTTGCTTAAGTTTTGGGCAAAATTGGGTGTTCTACTCACTAAATATTGCAAGAATCAATTTAGCATTGATGTCATTGCTGTTTAGCGAATTTTTTCCAGCCTTCTTTGCTTTGCTGAAAACAGATACAAGGAAATAGCATCAATAATTTTAAAGGGGTGTTTTTGAAAGACAAAATGCTATTTAAAGTCAGTGGAATTATGCCTTTGGAAGGGAGGCTATCCATAATTACCTAAGACATAAACCATAATTGAAAGCCAAAGACATGATACTGTCCTTCACCCATTTATAAATGCATTTAAAAAGAAGCTGTTTTACCTAATTTTTTTACTCCAACAGAAAATACACTTAATTACTTTGTAGACAGAAAAGAACATTAAAATTATAATAATTGAAAAACATTTTAACTACTTTAGAACGTCATTGATATATTCATTTTACTTTTTAGAGCTCAGTTAATGTGACTGGGGAAAAATGTGTTCTCTTATGTTGTTCAATGTTGAACGTCCATACACTGTAATGTTGCCTCCACTCAGATAATTTAGATTCCAGGATTGCAAGAATACCAACAATAGTAATTTGTTGAATTTATTTTCAGTAAAAATTTTATGTGTGAAATTAATAAAGAACAAGATGCAATTCCCAAATGCTGGAAAAATCACAGTCATTAATTAACTCTTTAAGAGTGGTTGGCTGTTATCCTCATCTTTGGAAAAATAGTGGGTGTATCGGCACATATTAATTGGTAGGAAATTACATTTCTAAATGAAGAAATTTAGGATAACCGTAACTCCTATGATTTGTTAATTCATTGGCAGAGCAGGATGAGATTGAATAGTAACTAGTGAGCACATGTTGAATCAATGAAGCCTTTGTAAACAGTTTCAGGATTTGGTGACTTCCAGATTATATGTGGAAGTTTTGCCTAAAAATCAATGGCACGTTTTCATGTAGACCCCGATCTAACATTTACTGAAATGAGCAGAAAAATTCCAGTTTTAAGTTCCTCCAATACACAAACATATATTACAAATCTTACACAATTAGTTATGGTGAATCAGATGCCTATTTTTTGGCTACTATTGTAATTAGTTACATACAAATTTAATATTGAAAAATAAGAATGAATCTAATGAAAATGTGTACTTACCAGGCACACTTAGTTTACCCATATATTTTAGATTATAAGTGGAAAGTGTTAAAACAGCTAGTATTTTTGTTTTAAAAATCTGAAGTTCCTAATGAAATTTCATTTCCTACTCATACAGAAGAGCAAAAATATTGCTACCACACTTCTCCAAACAACATCATTAGTCATGCTTTCTTACCTATTTCATTTTTTAAAGAGCATGATACCGAAAGGGTAAGTGATGGAAAAAACTTTATTTACAATAATAAGAAAGACAATTTGTGAGCCAAAATAATAGCAACTGTAGAAATACCAAAGACTATACTGGGAGAAGGAAGAAAATAAAGGAATGTGGTGGTCATTTAAATAGGTCTACTTAAGTTGTGCATTAACATGCAATTACATGTTCTTCTGATGCCTCATAGAAATTTTTCCAAAAGCTTTTGCTTATGGATAATTCCACTGGTAAAGCAGAAGATACTGGCTTATTTTTTCTTTGGTTCACTTTTTGAACAGTACGCACCTATGTTTTATTGTAGGGTTGATTATTTGGCTGAATTCAGTAACAAAAATACAGTAATATCGCAATAAAAATTAAGGTACTTGAGCTTCATTTAATTTAATATTTTGCTTTTCACATAAAATCACAGTCATATTTGAGCAAGACTCAGAAAATTATAATAAGAATGTTCTTAGAGTAACCTTTTGACTATTCAGCCTTCAGTGATTTCAACAATGTAATACATTCACATTATTAAATGGTAGGATGTATATTTTTTGTTCCAGTCAACTATTGAGCCATTTTGTTATTCACGTGCTTGAATAATTAGGCACATTCATCCAATGAATGTTTACTTTACTTTTTGAGTGACTTTTTGCCATAAAACATTATCCTATCCAAATGGTATCTAGAGAATTGCATCCAATATGGAATATTCAATAAAGAGCTTTGGAACACAGTTCATAAAATAGCTGGTATAGTCAGTTCCATAATTCAAAAGGCAGCATTCTCTTGCACCAAGTAGATGAGACAAAGACATCTATAAAATATTAGACAAAGAAAATAAATAAGAACCAGAAATCCTTATGTTCCATCTATTCCAATTTTTCTTTGTATGTTTATGAACATCATTTGACCTTGGCGCATTAATTTTCCCTCTCTAAGATGAGGGCTATTATCAGCCTATTCATCAGGTAAAATTTATGATATCAGCTGTTCCCCTGAAATGTTTTAAGTGCTTAAACTTCTGTTATGAGAGAAAAGGGAAAACATGGAATGTGGGATCCATAAGATGACCAGCTGATACAAACACAGGTTGTGGCATGCAGTACTTTGCAGCTAGGGTCCTACAATTACCATATCTGCTTCAAAATAGCTAATCATTCCCAGGAGACAAGCACACTGTCCATGAATAGCATCTTGACTCCATTAGATTGTCTGCTAAATAAAAATAGTTTCTTCCTTTAGACGCCTAAAAATGACCGTGGCAGAAAAAAACTGTAATCTTCACACAAAAATGATGGTAGCTAGTTTTGTATAGCATTTTTTATATATGGAATCTCGAAGATTTGAGTTGTAGAGTCTGAGGGTTGTCCTACAACCATGACCCAAAATATGTTTTAAAACAGATTTAGAATCTGCCCAGCACCATCTACATTAAAAGCACACACATCCAAAGAAGTCAGCAGACTGAGAAAATCATTGGAAAGCAATAGGAAAATGTGTTTTTAATTTTTGGTATTTTTTATGCCTCTTTGAGCTTTATTTCTCTCATCTAAGCATTCGTTGCCTCTTGAATCACAATTAAGTTTCCACAAAATCATATTTCTTTAAAACATTTTCTAAAGGTGTATAAGACACTTTTCAGTTGCAGTTTGTTTTCATTCAATCCAGAGTACTTGGGGTATTTTTTAATGGGAAAACCCTGACATTATAAACTTGTATGTTGATGATTTTTCTCAAAACATAAGAAATTCTGGAATAAAAAAGCTAACCAAAAAAATTGTAAGAGCAGAGAAACCAGATTGTCCTCTATCTTACTCCAATATACCCTGTTGAAGTCAAGGAAATCTGAGCAGTGTAATAAAAGTATGTCAGACTTAGTGCCTTTCTCCATTGCAAATTTAATGTTATGGAAAACTATATTAAAGTGTAATATCCATACTTTAGTGCTTAACAGAAAAATGACTCATGATAAACAGAGTGCGTTTTTTGAAATGGCATTAAAAAATAAATTTAACTTCTCTGTCAGACTCCAATATTTCAGGGTAAAATTGAAGAACACGTCCTTCATTGCTTTCAATAATTCTTCCTTGGGAGTGGGAATTCAGAACTTTAATGATAACTCTCACATTCATGCATAAAGTTATGAGGGAAACTTGAAGTAAAAAATGAATATTTCTGAATACAGAAGTAAGGTAGCAAAAGGAAAGCCACGTTCTTGTTTCTCAAATTGCCTTTGAGTAAGGCAATTTAAGTGACATGAAGGATATTTTAGCTTTTAAAAACTGAATTTAATTTACAGATTATTAACTGTGTCAGTCATTCTTTGTTAAAAATTTCCCTTTATGTCCATATTGAAAATGTTTTTATTGGTTTAAACCTGTGCAAGTTTTTCAGATAATTTACAAAAAAAAAGAAATAAATTAACATTAGAATTAGAAAGAATGTAACAGGGAGGACTGATTGTCAGACATCGTCTTGCCTTTGACAAACCAAGTGTCAATGAATAAAAATCCACTTTTCTGAAAAAATTCCCAACCAAACCGCTCAAAAAACAAAGAAAAAAGAGTCCCAAACCCTACTTGGCTGAAAGTTGCACATTTAAGTTTTGCTTCCTGACTGTTTCAGGATGATATGTTCTCTTTTATGGTGAGATATACTCTTTTGTGATACTCGAATAAATGAAGTAATAAAAACTTCTGCTTTCCCAAACTACTCTTTCAAGTACCTTATTTTTTATTTGCAGTTTTGAGAATACCTATCTCAAAGATTTAGAGAGTTTAGTGCTTTTATTAAGTCTCTGTCATGATTTAAAATTGAAAGATTTACGCAAAAATATTTGAGATACCTCAGCAGAAAAAGTACAAAGAAAACAAACATTATATTGATATCAGCCAAACAGTAGTAACAATTTTCTTTCTACCACCACTAATGTCCATTTCATAAATACTTTAAGCTTGATTTTTTCTTTCAAATGCATCTTTATTAAATTTGAAAATGAAATGTTCTTCAGCACTCTATACTCACAGATCAATTGGTACATTCAGGTAATGTGCTGGAGTACGGAGAATGAAAATCAATCTACGCAAAAGTTGCAGATGTCACTCCACTAGCAAAAGTCACTGTCCCATGAAACGTGCTGAAGAAGCATCCGAAACTGAAGAGAATTTCTCTGAAGGTCATATCCCTTTCTACAACGGTAATGTGGGAAAAACTCGACAATGACAGAACAAACGACACAGAGATGTGAAATTACAGAAGCATCACTGCAGGTTATCTCTTCTGTTTGTCCTTACCTCCTGAACAAAACCCTAAGTAATTTCAGGAATAGGGTCTGAAAGGTGCATTCAGCCTTGGTTCTGTTTCCCCCTGTAAACTACACAGATTTTGTAAAACGAGCATACAGCAAGAAATCAAATTTCCCTGACAACATATTGCAGCAACTAAACTCCTACATAGAACAATTTCTCATTTTAGTTATTAAAATGAAAAAGTATCTCTGGACTATACTGGTCTAACTATAATAATTATTGGTCAAAAATGTGTAGCTAGAAACATGTGAATCGAACATAGGGATCTATTCCCAAGTGCAGTGACTTCAGTACTTTGCAGTTACTCTTAACTTTGATGTTTAAAGCATCGTCCCTATCCCTAGAGAGCCAGTGCTGACTGATCCAGCAAACAATGCCAGCTTAGCTCGCAGTTCTTTAGCACTAGCAAGGAATCTGGCTGAACCGACACAGCTCCTGTTTCTACTTTTCTCAATCCAGACACAATTCTTCTTTTTTTATTTAGCATTCCACATGTCTTTCTATAAAGAGAGAAGACATCGCTCCTGGAGTCAGGTGTAAGGCATAACTCGCCCCTTTACTGTATTACAGAGTTTCCTTTTGTGATTTTTCTCTCTCACCAATACTGTGCCGGCTCAATGTCACAAAAGGAAAGACGTAAGGGCAGGTGTTGTCACAAATCGCAGAGCAAGAGCTGGATGATTCCTTTGATTCTGTGCGGCAGAAATCTAACAGCAGCATTTCTACCACACATCAGAGAAAGGCCTGTTTGGTAGGTGTTAAACAGACGCTTCATTTGAAAAAGTAATGAAATAACATTTTTTTTAACATTCAAAGCTGTATTTTATTAGCTACAGAAAAATCTGTAGTGCTGGTTTATGCAAACTTACCATCCTCAGGTGTCATTATCTGACTTGATAATTTTGAATTTTGCATATAAAACTGCGTAATGCAGCTTTGACAATCTATGTTTTATGTCAGCACTATAAATGACTTGAAATGAAATGGAAAAAGCCATGATACTGCACTCCATTCCTTCAGGAATATAAGAAATGCAATCAAAATATTTGGTTTCATTCTGTTCCCTACTTTAGGGGATTATGACTGCAAATTTCTCGATTAATACTTAAAAAGAAGATGCTGTTACCTAGTTTCTACTATTGAAATTTTCAGATACTGAAAAGTACAAAATAACACGCTAATAGATTAACTTATTTGAATGCAGATACTAATCAGGACACAAAATCTTTGAATTCTGCCTCAATTTTTTGACTAATATATGAAAAGTGGAAAATAAATTTAAGTGGTTTGTAAATTTCCTATAAGAACTAGCTCTTTTTAGTTACTTAATTCATACACAGATCAAACAATTATTCTATTTTAGTAAAAAAACACAGAGGCACTAATCAAAAGTATTTAGTTAATAATAAAAGAGAAGACAAAAGCCACTGGAATGATAACATCGTTAAAGAGATCTGTGAAAATTGTTATACTATTTTAATAGAAGTCAAATGCTTTTTTATTTCAGTCAATATTAATACCTAATTGATGAAACAAATGCTACTGCTGCACCTCTTTGAAATGAATAGACACAAAAAAAAAAGTTCTAAAGGAATGCTTTATAGACATCACATTTGACCACATCAGAAACCTTATGAAGTTAAACTACATCAGAGTGAGAACATCAATACCGGCCTGAAATAGAGGCATTGATCTTTTGAAAGTGAACGTAGACCAAGTATCAAAAGAAAATAATGCCAATATTATTTCCTTTTTGAAACATACAATATTGTCTGAAAAATTATTTGTAAATACTTTTTAGTTAAAAACTTCTAAAAAATTTAAATTCTGCTATAGGAATATCATTATGTCTGTTAAAACATACAAAATTGATCCTTATTCTAGATAGTAGCCACAACGTACATAAACAGAAATTGAGACATAGTCAAGATTTGTTTTCTGAAGAGACCGTTGATTGTAAGATACTCAGTACAAGTCAGGCTGTATAACCTTAATTTTTCAAAATTTTGCAAACTAAAACTTTTCTCTAATCAAGCTTATTCACTGTTCAGCCTCTGAAAATGAATCCTAAGATTTTTACTAACATTCAATGACAGACTTTGTCAAGAAATTGTGAAATCCCTTTTCATGCTACAGACAGGTCTTCCTGAACTCATGCGCCAAAAAGCCTTGCTTTAAAATGTTCTCAGCGCCCTTGAGAGCTGTCCACAGAGACTGCTTCAGAAAGTCAAAGTAGTAAAGCACTATAAAGATTTTCAAAGATGGATGTCTAAATTTCAATGACACATTCAGAGGAGCAAAATTATAGAAACGTAGTTTGTTATCATAACTATGTATAAATGACATATTAAGTTGATAGCAGTATAATATTTTGAAGGTATGAACCAGTACAGGATTGAATTTCATCCATTTTTAGTCACCACTAATCTGTCATGTTATACCAATTAGGTAACTCTTCATCAGGAGGAATGATACCGAATCAGTTTTTTTCTGTCACTTAAAAAAAAAACAAACAAAACACACCTTAACCTCGATCTTTTCACTTCTAATTTACCTCACACCACAAAAAACCTGGGACAAATCTGCCATTTATGTCAGGACCACTGTCTAATCAAAGAAGGGCATGATGTTCTTAGCAGAGTACTTAGGGCAATTGCTCTATAATGTACTCCTACTTGTTCTATGCGTTGTGCTTTTTATAATATTATAAACTATTCGGTATTTTAATCGCTTTTCTTCAATGCTCTTTCACAGAAACATAAAGAGAAACTATTAAATAAAACTGTTCCTGTTGTACGGAGAATAATTTTCCTTTCTTACTTTTCCTTTCTATAAAGATATCGGGAAAGTCAGGCAAAGCTGGATAATTCCACAGATTCTGAAGGAAACTGAGGGTGAATTTTTTCAACAACTGTTCTGATCTTGGCAAATTTAGTTGTCCAGTCGTAAGCAAATTTTCCAGCAGTTCAGGGACTTCTCTCCACCTGCCACACCACTGTCGTTGCTCAGACTGCTGTCCTCCGCAGCAAGCAAGTCTTTCTGAAACTTTCTGTTTCAGCTTCTTCAGAGACCTCTTTTTCATTCTCTTTACGCAAATAGACCACGTTTTCAGAAAGTTTTCATTACACTTTGCAAGTGCTTTCTTACATAGATGGAAAAAGGATTACAACAGCATTTTAGTTTTTTTAGAGTGGGAAATAATTAACGGAAAATAGTTTTCACTTTTCCATAAACAGAAGGGGATATATACTAAGACTCTGCAGAAATATGTTAATCTTTTCGCTGAATCATAGCCTTTTAAAATACAGGCATCAACACTCAGCCAAACAACAACAAAACTTTTTAATACTATCAAATTATGAATTGCTTTGGATTAGTGCTTTCATCCTGCATTTTTCATCTGACATGCTGATGAACTTTCAGAGAAAACTTTCTCGATACTACACAAATGTGAATTGGAGACATGATCTCTACTGTTTATTAGAAGTTGGTTTAGACCCCATTGTAAAACTATTCAGTCTAGATGGGCCAGAGGACACCTTGATTCAGAGACTCCAGAGAAAATCATGAAGGACTAAAAGGCTGAACGCTTTTTAACAAAAAAATTACCTTTTCAGTAATTTCAGTCTTTATGTTTTCTTGAGGATAATGATTAAGTCCAAATCAGTTTTCTTTTTTCTTTTATGGTAAACAAGTCTACTGAATGGAATACAGAATATTCTCCAGTGAAGCAACCGGTTTCCATGGATACAGAGAAGATTACACATCAGAATGGGGTTTTTTTGCAATTCTAAGTTAGAGGAGCTCAATTTGCCTTATTAAGAAAAAAATAACATAGTATTCTCTCCAATATACAGAGAAAGCAGAGCAAATGTAGCATTCTAAAGCTAGAAGTCTTATGAGGACTTCTGCCTTTTTAGGTAGAGATCATAAAAAAGATTACATACTTAGAGTAATATCTGGTATAGAAACTTTTAATTTGAACATTGGGAGTATATGTGCAATTCTAATAATTATTTTGAAAATGTAATATGGATTTAAATGTTTTTCCTCAGACATTTAAAATATTTTTATCAATATCTTGCCAAAATCCATAATTATACAGTACGTGGTAGATCTACTTTTCTTGATACAGGTAGAATATAACATACAAGAGTAGAAAATTTTATACTGAACACAAGAAAACATGCATTTTCCATTCTTTCTTTAAACATTTAGGTGACCTAGTCAAAACTTTTGTCATTACATATTTCTGCATCTCATCATTACTCTAGAATAGAAATATTTCTTCAGCTACAAATATAACTATGGTCTTTCAATGTTTTCGTTATTGCGGCTTCAATTACTAAGATGTCTCCTTCGTTAAATGGCTTGCAGCAAACCCTGTTTTTATAAGAATTGTTAAACTGTAGGACTTGGCCCTATAAAGCATACATAGGTATTCTAACAATATCTTAGGCAATTTCCTGGAGGTTCTTGAAGGGAGCAAGGAAGATCAGAAAGAGAGCACTACCACACAAATAGTTTCCTTATGACACAAGGCTAAAATAACTGTGTAAAAAAAGGTTTGAAGGAAACTCTGTCATAAATGTAGCAATTAAACCAAAGGCAAGTGATTTGTTTTGCATGTATTATCATAAATATGCTGTTTTACCCGTTGCAAAATCTCATTTAACTGCATTAATTTTAAAAGAAGAATTCCAGGCAGAGTTTTGGTTTTGTGGTGCACCAAAGGGAATATGTTCTCATGTGTTCAAAAGTTATTAAACTGGAAATAAGTGTAACCTATGCTTTGACGTCCTTATTGCAATTTCAGTAGAGAATTAGATATAAAATACCAAAAAGAAAGAGAGAACTTTGTAGTAGAGATTTTTCTCCTGGTGCCCCAGGTGATTACTGTACACTTTCTTCTGTTTTCAAATGATTAAAAACTCCAATTTCCTTTAAGCCATTTTTAGAAAGCTATTTATAATTGAAGTATCAACTAATACAACTTTTTAAAAATTAGCTTTTTATAGAAAGGTAAATTATGTCCTCATTTACAATAGTTATTGTATTTTTTCAAGACTGGAAATATATTAAACCAAATTTTTCCTTCACTTAAATGTATAGATGAAGAAGAATTTTAACCTTGCAGGCTTCCAGCAGCTTCTGCAACAGATAAACATCACTTTAAAAAAAATGTATGTTTCTGCTCTATCACAAATCTATCCTTCAGGACAGTGCTGAAAATCAAATGCTTTATGCTGTGAAGTTAGGTTAAAAAAAACTAAAAACCAAAACCAAACTTTCTGGTTAGATGTTCAAAAAGGACAAAAGAATATTATCTCTTTTCTTTTATTCAGATTTGCAAGCAACTATACTCACTCAGAAATTTTTCACAGCTAGAAGGAACTTTAATGATTTAGTCACATGGAAACCATGAGAAAGTTCGTGATTCAGGCACTGATTTTTTTTTGTAACTTTCATGTTGTAAGATGGGAAACAGTACATAGTTTGAGCAAATACGTCTTTGAGGGACAAATGACCTCAAAAATTAGAGACATATATCAAGTTTAGTTCAAAAGCATCTGCAGAATGCTGCACTTAGAAGGATTATTTAAATGTTGTTCTGTCTTCCACTTAGGAAATATTACTGAGAAGAAGATAGAGTGGAGCACAGAATAGAATAAAGAATTTTGGCACCTCTGTGCCAAAAAATGACAGATAAATGAAATACCATAACTGCAAATTAATTTGCTTTTCCCTAATTTGTAACTGTACTATTCAATCATGCATAGATTTTATCAGCTGTAATACATACTCTATGAGCTATACAGGAGCCACTCTCAGAAAATTTCCTAATTTTTCACTAAAATATCTGCATTGGCATCAGATTTTAGGGGGTTCTGGGAGCATATAATGCTTGTGAAATGATATTTTCATAATCACTGGAAATCTGCATAATTTACTTTTGTTAAATGACTACTCCAACACATAATGTGCTGTAGGCAACTCATTGTTCATCTTTGATAATTAGCTTTTGTTTAACAACATTGTTGCATGTTTTTTGTTGAGGTTGTTTCTGGACAGAGGACCTTGGTGTGATCCTGAAGAATGCCCTTGCTTAACTAGAGCAGCGAAGTCAGGATGTTAATTGGATATACCGAGTAATGTATACAGATAAAAGGAAAAAGTTTCCTCTGTTAACTGAAAAATTTGTGTGGTAAGTAAATTCAATTTAAAAGAATAAACATCAACAGCTTTAGTAACATAAAATTTTTGGAAAAGACTAAGCACATTAAGAAATACCTAAAGGTCAATATATGTATGAATATTGCGTCATCTTCACCAGGTTGTCACCAGAAAATTTGGGATACATTTTTCTTTTCCAAGACAAAACTTCTGGGAGATTTAATAATCAGCTCTTGGAAGATAAAGATGAAAAACAACCAGACTAAACTAACAGTAGAAAATGTGCATTTTTTTCAGAAATCCAAGATTTCTGAAGTTATATAAAGAAACTGAGATACCAAAAAATCAAAAAAAAGCTAATCAGAAAAACAGGCTGATTTACTCTGTGGAAGCACATGCTTCACTCCAGTGTTTCCTGTTTGAGAGCACTGACTTCCTTTTTACTTGCATAACAATTATTTCTGTGTCATCTTTTAATTTTAAGCTTTACTAGCAAATTCCAGTTTCAAACCTAAGGAACTCACTAAAACACAGAAAATGCTGTCCTTATCTCATGGATCTCGGTCATTTGATGTCACCAAGGTCTATTGCAGTTTGATCCACTGGATCTTTTTACACAATAACCGTCTATCTTTGCAAATACAGGAAATAGCAAATTGCAAAAAACAATAAGCAAATATTTTTAAATTAAAATTTACTTTGGAAATTATGTGGTTTCCAATTAGAAATGTGAATTGAAAGTATGGATAGATTTTACTATCTTTCTTTTTTTTATGAGGTATGATCAATGGAAAAGTCCATACACATTTTTCAGCTAGGTATTAATATCAAGAAGTTTCCATTAGCAGGACATACGTTCTGCAGTAAAATCATTCCACTCAGCAGAAATCAGTATTCCAGACTTTAAAACTGGAAGTCCTGTAAGTACTTTTCAGTTAAGCTACACAAAATTGTATCAGAATACAAGCCTTCATACACAAAAGTCAGCAGGGTAATCTATATTAATAAGAGCCTTAAGTTAGGTTATCTTTCAAAAAGACATCAAAATAACACAGATAAATTGTATCTGGCTTACGTTGTACTCTATAGGCGCTATAGCCTGCAGCACATCTGACTGATTTTATTTAGCTATGAAAAATGTAGCTACTTGATTTGGCATAAAAAATTATAACCTATGTTTTACCAAGGAATTTTAAACTATCTAATACAGTCTGTTACGTAGATGCTATATTTAAGTATTTGAAAAGTCACTTAATAATTTTTAAAAAAACATGATTTGACTAACTGCTGAAAGACTAAGAGAAAAAATAGTCACTAATGACACCATTCAAAAATGTGATCAGACTACAAACATATGGAAAGTTACAAAATAAATAAGTTACTCACTTAACATATAAGTGAAAAGCTTATCTAACTGTTAGAGAAACTCTTGCAGATGTCAAACCAACTCTCCGATTAACTTCAAAAGGTTTCACAGGAGGATACATGACATTCTTTTTTTTGACCTTTGAAATCATTTGGCCTCCTTTTTCCCTCATTCCTCACTTCCTCTTCATCTTTCTTTTTTGAGGGAACAATGAAACAGAAAAAAATACCTTCCCTGAGGACAGCAGATGAAGACTTGAATCTCCTTGCATTTCACTTGAGTCAAACTCTGGAAGAGGATTAGAGACTTAGTCAAGAGGGAAATGTTGTGGAAGACTATCAAGCTTGTCCATGTAGAACATAAAAAGACTCTCTCCACTTTGCTAATCCTTCAAACCATTGTTTGTTTTATGCATAATTTTCACACAATTTAAATTGAAATGCTAATATGAATTTGAGAAATCAATACAAACTTTCAAAAGCAAAAGAGTTTTCTACGAAACATAAAAGACTTTCTGACAGATTTTGCGCCAACTGCAATTTCTGTACCAAATTTTAAGCAAATGTGATTGACAGTACTTTGATTTAAATTATATCATCCTATCCATTAGACAAGTGGGAAAACTATTTTTTCAACTAACAGCAGTGCATCAGTATCTGATGATCATCTGAATTTGATTATACAGTTTAATTCTTGGTTTGTCCTGATGTTTTACTCTGTTTGCAGGAAAAGAAGAAAAAAATTTTCATTAAGTTTATTCCATTATTCTTAAATCACAATACATGTAAATTTCAACCTCTTTTTTTTTTACTACTTAAAAAGTAATAATAAGCCCAAAGGGTAAATATTTCATAATGGCATATTTTATGTATTTTGGAAGGCAGAAAATAAAAATTTGGAATACTGGTAAGCTGATAAAATATTGATAATCTTCCATTTTAAATCTTAAAAAATAAAAATGTAAGACTTTTCAAAAAGGATGCACCATCTATAAGTGCAGTGAATAAGGACAGTTTTTACAAGCATACATTCTATCTGCAATCCTTGCTCTGTGTCATGCTTCAGATTGCAGCAGAGTCTCACCTAATAAAAATTCAAAAAAAGGAAAAATTATGTTTTATAATCCAGACACATTAACTCATGTTACCAATTTACTGATATAAGTCTTTTTATTTCCAACTAAAGTAAATGCTGGCAAAATTCAACGTCTCAGAGGAAGACAAAGTCTAGTTGAAACATACATCCTCAATTTAATGGAGTTGTAAATGCTTTTATATTAGATAGTGGAAGGTCAACTTCTTTAATATTTCCCTGCATGCAAAATAGAAACAGATAGTGTTCTATTTAATCTAGCTTGTCTGAATTCCTAGAAATCTTTTATTGTCTAATACTGAAATTTTATAAAGTACGAAAGCATTATCTAATCATTGGGCTAGACACACTTTAGAGGTGTTCCTTGTGAGATCATAAATCTGTAAATTTTTGTTCTTATTTAAGAATTTTTTATAGTGTATGAATTCTTACAGTTAAGAAAGTGTAATTTCATTTTAAAGAGAGACAGCAGAGATTACAGTACCATCAAACTACATATATAATTTTTTTACAAAGCAACATTTGATAAAATTTATTAAGCAGGCATTTATAAATATTATACTTCTAATAAAATTACTAGTAATTTTGTACTAATAGTCTCAAAATATTTAAAAAAATACAAAGATAAGCATGTTAAATATTAGTAGCATGATTTCAATTGTTTCCTTTCAATGACAGTCAAAAGATATTTCAGAGTCCTTTTCTGCTGTTATTTCTGACTACAGTACAGTAGTCATTTTAAATAGTCCCATTCATGCTTTGAGTCCAACATAACTTCTTTTGACTACAAAAAAATCCCTTTGAACAGGATCGAATGTTTCAAGAAGAGCAGAAATGGGTAAACACATTCAACTATTCATATCAGTAGAAAATGAAAAGCAGTAGGACAAAATACTTACAAAACGTTTCCATTCCATAGAATGAAACTTTCATACAGAACTTAAAAACTCCATGGCAAAAACTTGTAAGCTATTCTATTAATTACTTAATAAATTATTACAGTGTTATCATAGTTACTACTCAGACTGTTATATAGCTCCTATAGACAGTTATATAGCTACTATCCCACAATCTAGGTAGGTTTAATATCAAAATAAGAAAAAAGCTGAAAATCCTGATGAAGGAATACATAGCACTTTACCATTATGTTACCAGAGGATATAATTTTTATCAATCTGAGAACTGTAAAAATAAAAAAGCTAATGTTGTCAGAAAGTCTTCCTAGCTATGATTCTGCATGCATCTCTGACAAGAAGAGTATATGGTTTCAAAGATAAAAAGAAAATATAAAAAAAGTTATAGTTTGTACTAATTCAATCATTCTCCATACTCTGTTTATCTGTCAAAGGCGATACTAAGACAATTCTTCTAAAATATCTTTGTTTATAAGCTCCAGATTTATTGCTTCTATTTCCTACCTGCTCCCAAATTTTAAGTAAAAGTATCTCTTATGGTGTGCTGCTTTGTAGCTGCTGATGACATACAAGGTATGTGAGAGAATGTTATCAGAACAAAGATTCCTGTATTTCCCATTCCCACATGCAATATGAAGTGCAAAGACCATGTTTTGTCTTACATAGTAGTCAAAAACATACCTAAAAAACCAGATAGATAGAGGCTCTTCAGGAAAGAGAAAAGGTTGTGTTCTGTGCACAGGAATGGCTGGAATGCATACAGCTTCATCCTGGGGCAGCAGATGGGCCAGGGGAAAGCTTGTGGGAGAAGGTAAGGCATCAGCACAGGTGATGCTGTCGTAAGTGTCCGCTACAGACGAAAAAAGGTGATATAGATCTTTAGAAGCTGATGAGTTTTACTTTTGTCCCTAGGGAGGCTATGGAACAAATCCTGAAAGCATTTCCAAAGCCAGGTTATGCCTGACAACTTGATTGCTTGCCATGAAAATATGAGATGCTTTGTAGGCAAGGGGAGATCAGTCGATGTTAATATAATTTGCAATTTTAGGATGGCCTTTGACACTACTACTCACATTATTTTTATATCCAAATGGCGTAAGTGGATGATAAGTTGGATGGATAATTGACTCAACTGTTGGGTTGCAACTGGGAGTTCGAAGTTCAGCTAGTAGCCGGCAACTAGTGTCATTCTTTGGGTATCAAACACTGTGGTCTGTAGAAGTAAATGGGTTGATTAATGCTCTGGAATAGAGGATAGAGTGTACACTAAGAAAATTTGCACCGTGCCTAACTAGGGGGAGTAGCTGTTATGCTGGAAGGCTGAGCTACTATTCAGAGTAATCTTGACAGGATGAAGAAATGGGTAGACAAAAAATCCCGGGAATTTCAAGAAAGGCAAATGCAAGTTCAGTATGTGGAACAGAGTAACCTCACACAGCAGCACTGGTAAGGGCCAGCATGACAGAAAGATTCCTTGCAGAAAAAGACCTGGAGGTCCTGGTGAACAAGTCAAACATGGCAGAGACAAATGAACACATCCTGGGCTGTCTTAGGAAAAGCGCAGACAGCAGGTGGAGGGGCACGATTATTGCGTCTTTTTTGGTAGTTGTGCAGATGTCCAGTTCTGGGGTCCTCAGCAGAAGACAGACAGTCATACTGGAGTGAGTCCAACATACACCACTGGGTGGTCAGGGGGCTAGAGCACCAGGGAAACAGAGTATTTTCAGCCTTGACACAAGAACTTGAAGGGGAGATCATACTGTTATCTACAACTGCCTGGTGGGAGGGCAGAGAAATGATGAAGACAGACTTTTCTTGGACATGCGTGATGACAGGATGAGAGACAAGAGACACAATTTGCTAAACTGGAAATTCCAAGGATGCGTAAGGAAAGCTGTTTTCACCATGAATGAAGTCAAACACTGCTAGAAACTGGCATCTATTTGCAAAATGTTTCCAGTATACCTCAATGACAGATAAAAAGTGTTATAATGGAGGATAGCTGGGAGAGGAAGGGACAGAACAATTCAACTAATACCAGAAGGCAACTCTAGAAAAGGAAAGATGTGTTTCACAAATTATTTGACAGAAAGTGTTCCCACAATGGTAGAGGAAAAATCATGCAGTAAATCAATAAAAGTCTTTCCATCACAGCTTTATAACATCCAAGAAATATCAGACAATCCAAGTCCTTATTTAACAATCTGGTATAGAAGTGCACACAAACTCTTGCCTTGGTGAATCTTTTCACAGGAGGGCATGCTGTTGAACTTCAAGGATACTATTTACAATAGGGTAGAAAAAAATATAGAAACTCTGGAATTTTAGTACACTTAGACCTGTTTTTGTTTTTCAGGTACATGAACCAAAAAGTAGCCTGAGAGTTAAGTAACAGAGCTAACAGCAAAACTGCAAATAATACAGAAAGAATTGTCAAAAATTGTTCTGTGTTATAAATTAAAAGTTGTACTACCCATGTCATCAGGGTTCCTTTGCTAACCACTCTAATGCATGAATTGCATGAAGTTGAACCGTTTTTGCATGACAGTTGCATGCTTCTCTATGCCCATGTATTGTAGACCTTCCATGAAAAACTACATATGATTTTAAAGTATACTAATTATTTGAAGGTGTTGAACACGAAACAGTGTTATGTGAAAAATTTGCTAATTAGGGCTTAAACCATAAAAACAACTTCAGAAATGTCAAATTACATATTTAGACAATAAGAGCATATCAGAATATAACTGCAAATTAATTAGATATTATAACTGCAGGAAAATATTTATACCTTATAATTTAAAAGTAAACAATCACTTTAAAAAAACATACTCTCTTATCTGTGGTGATTTAAGAACACTACTGGTTTACGTACAGTCTGACTACATTCTTGATTTCATTAGAGCATCTGAATTTTTAACAATCAGACCTGTGGCACAGATTTTTATATTGGATAGCTGCAAAGGTTACAAACTGTGATTGTTAATATTTGGGGGATTGATGTTAAAAAACATTTGACAGGTGGCTTTCATTGCATTAGTGGGAAAGAAATAATAAATGGGGAGGAAAGGAGATACAGACGCCAGAAGATAAGTGAAGGGAGCACAAAAAGGAATGAAGAAAATAAGAGTAAATGAGACAATCTTCATATACAGCTAGTAAATGAAAAAATAAAGACAAATTAATGAGAAAAAAACCCACAAGTCAGGGTCAAGTAGATCCAAAAGAAAAAAACATGATGCCACTGTTAGAGGTATGAGATTTTTTCTATAACTTAAGGAAGTTTAAAAGCTAGCAGAATGGAAGCATTTCAGAAAGATGAGCTTGGGCCTGTTATATGCAGCATGATTAAGAGCTTCATGTCCATAGAGTAGCCAGCATGTTTAACATAATAGAGTTCAGCATCTACTCCCATTATAGTTAAAATCAGTCTTCCATAAATGCATTCAAATTACTATCTGAATTATCTACCTATTTTCTTAAGCAATTTAGTAGGTGAACTTCTGATGCAAAAAAGCTCAATAGAAAAGGGAAAGTGTTATACTTACTAGCTCTGGATGAACAGGCAAGAGTTCTAATGCTTTTTCTAGAGGAGCGTGCTGCTTGCCAGGGTCTTGTATCAAGGATGTCACCGAGAGACCACCAAGCCTCGTACAGCCCATTGACTATTATCCATTGCTGTTGTTTCACATGGACACCAGTGATAATGCTAGGAGCAGTCTGAGGAATATCAAGAAGGATTACAGAGTCCTTGGAGTGTTGGTAAGGGAATCTGGAGCACAAGTATTACAACATCAATCCTCCAGGTCAAAAGGAAGGGGTTTGAAAGGGCCAGTTGAATCTGGCAAATCAACAAATGATTACAGGACTGGTGCCACAGCCAGAGGTTCAGACCATGTGACCTTTGAGAAACAGGGTCTACTTGGAGTTGATGAGGCCCATCTGTCAGAGAACGGGAAGAGCGTCTTCAGTCAGAGGCTTGCCAAGTTGGTGAATAGGGCTTTAAATGAGAGCTGTTTCGGGGGAGCCTGAATCCATCCCAATCATACCAGTTTGATGCCAGTGCCAGCAGCAGATGCCCAGAGCATGAAAAAAAGGATCACAGATCAGCAGAAGAGTACCTGGAGTACTGGTCAGTCCAGCCAGTAAGTCAGATGCAGCAAGGGCCCAGCTTTAATGCCTCTATGCAAATGCACATAGGATGAGAAATAAAAAAAAAGGATTGAGAGACATGAAGCTTAAAGGCAGCCTTGGCTGCAGTGACCACAAATTGCTGGAGTTCAAGATCCTTAGGGCAGCTAGGAGGGTCCACAGCAAGCTCACTACCCTGGACTTCAGGAGAGCGGACTTTGGCCTCCTCAGGGATCTGCTTGGCAAAGTACCATGGGATAAAGCCCTGGAGGGAAGAGGGGCCCAAGAAAACTGGTTAATATTCAAGGATCACCTTCTCCAAGCTCAGGAATGATGCATCTCAACAAAGAGGAAGTCAGGCAAAAACACCAAGAGGCCTGCATGGATGAAGGAGGAGCTCCTGGACAACATCAGACAGAAAAAGGGAAGCCTAAAGAGGGTGGAAGCAAGGGCAGGTAGCCTGGGAGGAATACAGAGAAATTGTCTGAGCAAATAGGGATCAGGTCAGGAAAGCCCTAACCAAATTAAATCTGGCCAGGGATGTCAAGGGCAACAAGAAGAGCTTCTAGAGGAACATCAGTGATAAAAGGAAGACTAGGGTATGTGTTTCCTTCCCGTCCAGGTGGAAACAGGAGACCTGCTCACCCAGGATATGGGCAAGGCTGACATACATGATGACTTTTTTGCCTCAGTCTTCTCTGGAAAAGGCTGTAACCACACTGCCTAAATTGCAGAAGGCAAAGACAGGGACTGTGAGAATGAAGAAACACCCACTGAAGAAGATCAGGTTCAAGACAATCTAAGCAACATGAAGGTGCACAAATCCATGGGACATGATGAGATACATCCATGGGTCCAGAGGGAACTAGCAGAAGAAGTTGTCAAGCCACTACCTATCATATTTGAGAAGTCGTGGCAGTGTGGTGAAGTTTCTGCTGACTGGAAAAGGAGAAATATAACATCCATTTTTAAAAAGGGAAAAAAGGAAGACCCAGGGAACTACAGGCTGGTCACTCTCGCCTCTGTTCCCAGCAAAATCATGGAGCAGAACCTCCTGGAAAATATATTGAGGTACATGGACAATAAGGAGGTGACCAGTGACAGTCAACATGTCTTCACTAAGGGCAATTTGAGTCTAGCTAATTTGATGGCCTTCTACAACAGGTTTAGAGAGTGGGTGGATAAGAGAAGAGCAACTGATGCTAGACTAATGCAAAACATTGACACTATCCCGCATGACATCCTTGTCTCTAAATTGGAGAGACATGTATTTGACCTGTGAACCACCCAGTGGATAAAGAATTGGCTGGATGGTCACACTCAAAGTTTTGTGGTCAATACATCGATGTCCAAGTGGTGAGCAGTGACAAGTGGTGTTCCTCAGGGGTCAGTATTGGGAACGGTTCTGTTAAATATCTTTGTCGGCAACATGGACAGTGGGATTGAGTGCACCCTCAGCAAGTTTGCCAAGGACACCAAGCTGTGTGCAATGGTCAACGTGCTGGAGGGAAGGGATACTATCCAGAGGGACCTGGACAGTCTTGAGAGATGGGCCCATGACAACATCATGAAGTTCGGCAAGGCCAAGTGCAAGGTCCTGCACATGGGTTGGGGCAATCCCAAGCACAAATACAGGCTGGGCAGAGAATGGATTGAGAGCAGCCCTGAGGAGAGGGACTTGGTTGATGAGAAGCTCAACATGGTAATATGCGTTTGCAGCTCAGAAGACCAACTGTATCCATGGCTGCATCAAAAGATGTGTGGCCAGCATGTTGAAGGATGTGATTCTGCCCCTCTACTCCACTCTGGTGAGACCCCACCTGGAGTACTGCGTCCAGCTCTGGGGGTCTCAACATAAGAAGGCCAAGGACCTATTGGAGTGGGTCCAGAGGAGGGCCACGAAGATGATCAGAGGATTAGAGCAGCTCTGCTATGAGGACAGGCTGAGAGAGTTGGGGTTGTTCAGCCTGGAGAAGAAAAGGGTCCAGGGAGATCTTATAGCAGCCTTCCAGTATCTGAAGGGGGCCTACAGGAAAGAGTCCCTCCGCAGACTCTTTATCTCAGGGATTGTAGTGACAGAATGAGGGGGAAGAGTTTTAAACTGAAAGAGGGTAGATTTAGATCAGATATTAGGAAGAAATTCTTGACTGTGAGGGTGGTGAGACACTGGCCCAAGTTGCCCAGGGTAGCTGTGGCTGCCCTTTCCCTGAAGGTGTTCAAGGCCATGTTGAATGGGGCTTTGAGCAACTTGGTCTAGTGGGAGGTGTCCCTGCCCATGGCAGAGGGTTGGGACAAGATGGTCTTTAAGGTCCCTTCCAACACAAAGCATTCTATTAAGAGTAAGCCATTCAAACCTAGGGAATAAATCTCTTATTTTTATGACAATAGACTTCAAAAAACTTGAGGGCTTCATCTATGCTTCATTTCTCTATGATTAATATTATAATCACAAATATAGTTAGTAATGTAACAAGCTATTAAAAGATTTTACCTCATTTACAAACATAAAAGCTATAACTACTTAGCAACCACAGTAAAGGAGGGTCTGTACATTAGGTCCAATGTTTCTAATAAATGATTTAGCCTTATTCAGTAGCTATTTTTAAGGAAAGGGTAATCCTTAAAGAAATATGAATGTACTTATGATGTTTAGGGACAAGTCATAACATTTAGATTAAACTTTAGCTATGCAGTTAATGGATCTTTCTATTGTTTTTTTAAAGAAAAATGATGCCTGCAAATACGGTGATGGTCTTTGTGGAAAAAACTTAAATGAATCAAGAATGGGCAATCCAGCCTCTTCGTAAAATCATTTAGGTTGGAAAAAACCTTTAAGATCATCTAGTCCAACCATTGACCCTACTCTACCAGGTCTACCACTAAACCATGTCTCCAAGCACTACATCTACACGACTTTGAAACACTTCTAGGGATGGTGGTGACTCAACCACCTCCCTGGGCAGCCTATTCCAATGTTTGATAACTCTTTCAGTGAAGAAATTTTTCCTAATGTCCAGCCTAAACCTCCCCTGGGGCAACTTGAACCCGTTTCCTCTTGTCCTATGGCAAGTTACTTGGGAGAAGAGATCAGCTCCCATCTCACTACAACCTCCTTTCAGGTAGTTGGAGAGAGCAATAAAGTCTCCCCTCAACCTTCTCTTCTCCAGACTAAACAATCCCAATTCCTTCAGCTGCTCCTCATAAGACATGTTCTCCAGACCCCTCACCAGCTTTGTTGCCCTTCTCTGGACACGCTCCAGCACCTCAATGTCCCTCCTATACTGTGGCACCCAAAACTGAACACAGTACTCAAGCTGTGGCCTCACCAGCGCTGAGTACAGGGGCATGATCACTTCCCTATTCCTACTGGCCACACTATTCTTGATACAGGCCAACATGGCATTTGCCTTCTTGGCTACCTGGGTGCACTGCTGGCTCATGNTTTCCTTCATCCACCAGGCGGGTCACCTGGTCGTAAAAGGAGATCAGGTTGGTCAAACAGGACCTGCCTTTCGTGAACCCATGCTGGCAGGGCCTGATCCCCTGGTCCTTCACATGCTGTGGGAGTGCACTCAGAATGAACCGTTCCATGATCTTTCCTGGCACTGAGGTCAGGCTGACAGGCCTATAATTGCCGGGAGCCTCCTTCTAGCCCTTCTTGTAGATGGGTGTCACGTTGGCAAGCCTCCAGTCATCTGGAACCTCCCCTGTTGACCAAGACCGCTGATAAATGATGGAGAGTGGCTTGGCAAGCACTCTCAGGTGGATTCTGAATGGAATGTCAAAAATAATATTAGTAGTCAAGTGTTTTAAAGTATATAAACATAAAGAATTTGTGTTTATTTCTCTAAGAAGTATAAAGAAGGTAGTATGAAGTGAATTGAACTTATGAGTAAGATGGAATTTTGTTATAAAATACCATGCAGTTTAGATGTTTGTGTAACTGACTATATGTGGATATAAACACTTTTTGTGGAACATAGTTCTTATCTAAAACTTGTGCTCCCTTGATATACAGCCAAATGATATTTAAAATGTAAACTTCTGAAAATCATGACTTTTTAAATTGTGAGTACAAAAAAGAGACAAAAAAGACAACAGATATGGGGATGCCACTCTGGTCTCACTATGAAGGAACTCAGTACTGCACTAAAAAGAAATCAAAGAAGAAAAGACAAAATTTTTCCTAGAAGAGTCTCTCTGTTTTATAAAAGAAAGTTGAAATTATCATTGTGCATAACATTAAGTTGTCGATCTGGGGAAAAAGATCCCATTTAGCAAAAGCGGAGAGCCTGAAGAAAAAAGAAAGAGGAGATTGGGTGTGGAACCCAACCCCCTTTTGAAGTCAATGGGAATTTTGCCATCGATTTCACTGGATCAGGATTTCACGCAAAGTTGGATGTAGGCTGTGCTTTGTGATATCCGTATTGAATTGAGGTTTCTGATTTCAAAAGCTGTATTAAAGTCACCCTCACATAAAACTGATGTAGTAGAGTACAGAATAAGGTCCATTTTTTAATGATAGAAAATGAAAATATTACAGCTAAAACCTTACCATTAACATAATTAAACACAGACAGAAGGAAAGAAAAAACATTTCATCATTTACTTCCTATATCTATTTTGTTTTTCTCTTTTAATTTTCCTCTCTTAATACTCATGCCTCCCTGATTCACTGGTTATACTCACTTCAGTGCTTAACTGCAAATTCCTGTGGGCTACTCTCATTTTTGTAAAATCTAGCCCCTTAAGCTGCACTGTTCAAGTTTGGGGAAAAGGTTGTTGTACACACAGTTATTTTGTTTTTAATAAAACAAATTCAGACGTACAGTTAACAAATAAGAAAATGTCAACTTTGAGGTGGCATTTGATGTAAACAAATAGCATTTAAGTGCCATTTTCTACTACTGTGAAAAACAATCATAAAGATACGTTACTGATAATATCATAAACAATAATTTTTACAAAAGGGAAAACAGAACCCTAACGGATCTTTCTCATAAAGTGCATTCAAAAGTTACAATAAGCCTTATGCTACTAGATAGGTTATCTTTACTGGTAGGAAGATAAATCTTCCTTGTACAAAAGTGCATATATCATGACAGCCCATAACTTTCATAGAAACCATATCCAATCAAAACTCAGAACAACAGAAAGAAAAATAAAATTTTAAAAGCTATACAAAAGTTTGCTTTCTTTCTAATTAAAATTACTTGTGGAATCTAATATTAAAAATGTGTGTTCATTCCACACATGTATTTAATGGAATCAGTTGTGCTATTTAATCAGATCCTGGAGATTTAAGTTGGAAATAATGGATATTAGGTTGGGAAGGTATTAAAATACCCTTTACTTGCTTCTTTCCTACAGTGTGTTAAATATATTTTTACTGCAATTATATCAGCGTGCTTTCTTCTCTCTGCTGTCCTTGATGAAGACACTCCCATAAGGGTGAAATGCTGGCCTCTCCTGTTTCTTCCCTGCTGTGCCAAGAGAACATTTAAGTTGTCACTACCATAATATTAATAATGCCTACTTACAGCTGGCAGACCTGTATCTAACATAATTTGATTTTAATTTAAAAATATTCTTGCTTACAGAATGCAGCATTTCAGATAATTGTTATTGCACGTATAGCTGAAAAAATAAAAGTTTAATATTTACGACGCTCTATAGAAATATTCATTCTAAACAACCTCTTTTTTGCAGAGGAAGACTAGATTCCTGAGTTAAAGAAGGCATCCTTTTGTTTTTAATGTCAACAGTGTCAAACATCTTAATGAGTAAACTGTTTATTAGTAATGACCATAAGGATCAGACCTAGCTGTCCCTTTATGGCATGTAAATATTTCCCTTTAAAATTTAAGTGATAAAAAGACTTTTTCCAAAAGCAAACTAGTTACTAAACTTTAACTGAAATGGCATAAAAACAGGTCTTAATTTTCATTTTTGTCTTCTGAATGTATCCAATTAAAGAGTAATTTTATTCACTAATGAAAAATAAAGATGAACAATAAAAAAAATTATAGAGAAAATTCTTTGACCACACTTTCAAGCTATTGCAAACTCCACTGCCAAACCACAACTTCTCCATTTTCCTTGAGACATAAAGCAATCCCTTTTCAAAGGGCTTTTTTAGTTATATTTTCAAATAATTAGTTGCAAGCCAACACACACCTCTGTGCCTCACATTATACACAAATCATTCTGGAAAACATTGATTTTTGAAAGACCAGTTATTTTAAAATGCATTTACACTCCAAACTTTTACCTGATTACATTATTTTCTAGCTACAGTTATCTATAATATCTCTATATCTATCTTTCTATGGCCCCTGAAACGGCATATTCTCAGTTATCATTTTAATTCCGGATCATGAGAGATGCTAACCTGCTTTGATTTACGACTATAGAAGATTACATCTCATTGAAAATAAAGGGAAATCAGGCTAGTTTTGAATTTAGGAGATTGAAAAACTTGTCATTTGTTTTAGATGAATCTATAAGATCTTGTCTTGCTGAAAAAGAAATACATCTCTTTGAAAAACAATGTGTTAACTGTAAAGAAAAAGCCACATGATGGTCTGTTATACACAGCGAAATAAAACTAATTACTAACACAATATCCTGGAACAATTAGACGTTGTTCTTTGTTTCTTTTACTAGATGAGAATTTTTCTGTGCTAAACATACTCCATTTCTTCTGATAAAAACGTGAATGTTTTAAAGCTTATCTATTTTTCTTTCCAAAGTTGTTTTCTTTCAAGTGTCATTGGAAAAAAAATGGCACTCTTTTTAAATTTTTCCAGAGGTACTTGTCACTCATTCGGCCTTTAACCATGTTCAGCTTTATGGTGCAAATCATAATATTCCAACCCTTTTCAGAAATTAGAAAAACAGTATATGCAATGGCAAATAAGGCAAAAGTCACTTTCTACTGACGGCTACACTAAACTGTATAGTCTGAAATATTTTTCAGAGATCCTTTTAAGACAAGAAATATATAATAGGTAACTCTCTTCAAGTCGCTGAAGACATTTACGAATTAAAAGTTATTTTTGCGTTGATTATTAATTTTAGAGTTCAGCATATTATTATGAATTAAATGGGTAAATTATTTTTAAACATTTGTTTGCATCAACTAAATTGAAAAATAGTTACTTTCTCTCACATGCTTTGCGTTTTCTCTGAAAACTTCTTTATTTAGAATACATTATAACATATACTAGGTTCTCAATTTTTTGTCCATTGAGACAGCTTTGTTTTTGGATGATAATTTTACACACATAATAAGAAAAGCATAATTATGTATCTAAACTGAGATCTACATTCAACCCTGATGGTCACCCTTGTCTTGTTAAAAACAGTACTCACAGCTCTTCATAGGTATCTTCTTGTGCTGTTTCTCATATTATAATTTTAGTCCTCTGTCTTGACTCTGTTTGGAGTCTTAGATTGTTTCTAAAGGCTGACAATAGACCTGGAATGGAGAAGTAGGAACGGAAAGAAGAACAAATGGTGGTGTTATGTTCAGGACAGTTTCTACTATCTCAAGGGACTGGGTCTGTACATAACTCTCCAAGCACATTCTTACTTTTGCCAGAGCTGCAGGACTCAAGCTAACTTGCTGTTGGGAAATCAAACTAAAACTTGTTGGCATTCTGTATTTGAGAATTAATTTAATCATCAGTTTAAATAAACAATGAAGTTTATTTATTGACTGAGCAATTGTTATTTACAAATATATTAGTGATAGCAACCACCGGGGTTGGTGGGAGGCTGTTAAAGCTCCTGATAGTGTTGTCACATCAGCATTAAAGCAAAGAAGAAATTTAGACTACAAACAAGAAATTAGTTTATAACTCCCAGAAGGATGAGATTCTGAAGCAGCCTTCTCATGGGGTAAGGGAAGAGGGGGAGGAGGAAAACACAACAAAGCAAAGAATACTTTCATTTTAAAATGAAGCTTGATAAATCTGAAGAACCAGCCTCAGGAGAGGAAGGTCTTTCTAAGACTGTATTCCCAAAAAGATTAAAGGGATTGTTGAAATAACTTCCAGTCTACGGAGGTGCTGCCCAGCGAGACTTTAAAAGGATATGCACGTTTCAGAAAAGGCACATGATTGTTGGGAGGACTCTGCAAATGAGGGCACGTTTGTCTATACATGCGTTAACAAGAAAACTGCAGTTTGGTTGAAAATTAAACAACTACTCAGGTTGTACTGGAATTCCATGAAAAACACAAGAATGCTCTGTCTCCACGGTAAAGGCTGTAAGCATACAGACTGGAAAGAAAAATGAGTATCATGACGGTAATCCCTGTACCAATTCATCAGGTCGTTTGGTTGCTTGCTTTATTTTATATTTTATACAACTTTAGCTCTAAGCCTTAAGCCTTTCTATAAACACTACTCCTCTTAAAGAGCAAGAAGCTGTGAATGATACAGCATTTGTTCTTTAACAGCATTGCTGGGTTTTAACCATTTCATAGCCTTTTTTATAATACTCGACTACTAATGCAGTCTGCTCAATCTGCCTCAAATATTTCAAAAATATATTTTTTAGTGAAATTTAATAAAACTGACTTCTGTTATTGCAGTGAAAGACTAAAGCAAATTATAAAAAAGGTGACTGGTAGTCTAACTTCTGAACAAATACAAAAGGGCAATAATGGAGAAATTAATGTAATCACAGACTAATTCTTCTCTAGAAAGACAACTGAAGATTTTTCTCATTACAAAACACTGAAGGTCACAGTTAATTGTCACAAATTATCATTTACCTTATTTTCAACGTAAGAGAGAAAAGTCATTAAAAATTAATGTGTGGCTGGTGTTTTTCATGTAGAGGAAGAGCAAGTTGTGTGTTTCATAGCACAAAGAAAAAAATGCTCACTGATTACACATAGAACAGGATGGCTGTGCAGCACTGTCTTCCTCACCATGTAGCTGACACTGGCTTCTTGGGAACAAAGCAGATCCCAAACACCACGTGGTTCGACATCAGACAGCCTGTTCTGGTTGCAAGGACAGCTGTTTTATGAACCAGGTTACCATAGTAACTTGTCCCAATTTTCATAGTGAATAGCTGCATAAGTTTATGTGACTCAATATAAGCTTTCACTCCAAGTTGAAGATTTCATCTTGTTAGTGTAAGACAAATAGAAGTCCCATGTAGAAGTCAGAAGCTGAAATGCCTAGGCATAGCCATTTTAATGACTCCAGCCCACCTTCCTCACACAAAGATTGTCTTTGCAGTTTATACCTTACACTTATTCCCTGCTCACAATAGTCAATTGCTAACTTGAAACCTAACCTGCACAAAAGGAATAAAATTTTTTACTTAAACTTAACTTGCACAGTTAAATACAAACTTAATCAGCATTTTCCTCCCATGCTGTGTTCAAAAAACAAACAAGTGAGCAAACAAACAAAAAACAACCCAAAACTCAACAATTTCTTGCATGGCTTTCGAGACTAAAACTCAGTTTCTTATGCAGGAGCCTCGGGTCTGCTTTTATCCTCAATTGCTTATTTCAGCCTGACAATGTGTCTTCAGACTCTTACTTCTAAGAGCATTTTAAACATTTTGCTGGACTAAGGGCTAGACACTGAAACTCAACAACTCCCCAGATTTTTTTATTAGCACTATGCCTAGTCAAGAGCCACTACTGACTAATATGCATTAGTACTAATTACATAATTTTGTAATCTTACATGCAACTACACACATTTCTAAAAGCAAATTTCAATGTATGAATGAGCTACTGAAGTAGGGCTAATCATTTTTGCAAATACACAATAAAGAATCAAAGATTAGATGGAATATCTTCAGAACAAAATCTGGGCATTTTTTTACATTGCGACCGAAGTATGAGTCAATGTCATGATACTGTTGAAGACAAATATCATACCAGGATCTACAAACAGGAGTTAATACTTGCAAGATATATGAAATGATCCCTATTTACACAGCATAGATAGAATTTCAGTTGAAATAGGAGTTTCAGATATTGTGTTCCAAGAAATAAATGGAGGAGAGCAAGGAGATGGACGAGAAGTCAAGAGAAATATGTACTAGAGAAAACAGAGTTAGGTACTATTTAGCTGAAAGGAAAGACAGAGTTCTTTATGAATTTAAGATGCCCTTGTAAAAAGGAAGGAAATAATCTGTTTTTTATGTTTGCAGGTGTAAATTGCCGTGAGAAAAAACAGGGTTAGACCTGGGAGGGAAGGGAAAAACCTTTCTCACAGTAATGATGAAGCCCTAGACTACAGAAAACTAGAGGATTTTCTGTAACTAAACCATAGGGTCTCCATTAGTAGAGATCTTAAGGAATATATTACATAAAATTTTACCAGGAACAACAGAGTATAGTCAACAGGATAGTTCTGTTTAAGTTGTCTCAAGCTTAGTATTTTGTACAATGCAAATTAATAAAGTACTGATAAAAAAAGTGGTTTTTCTCCCAGTCAAGGATGTCAAGGACAACAGGAACGGTTTCTTCAAGTACACAGAGGGCAAAAGGAAAACTAGAGACAATGTGGTCCCGCTGTTGAATGAGACAGGGGCCATGGTGACAGATGATGCAGAGACGGTGGCATTACTGAATGCCACCTTTGCTTCAGTCTTTACTGCTCAGGCCAGCCCTCAGGAGTCCCAGACTTTACAGCTAACAGAGAAAGTCTGGAGGAAGGAGAACCTTCCCTTGGTTGAGGAGGATCAAGTTAGAGATCAATTAAGTAAACTGGACATCCACAAGTCCATGGGTCCTGAAGGGATGCACCCCCGCAAGTGCTGAGGGAGCTGGCAGAAGTCATTGCTGGGCCACTCTCTATCATCTTTGAAAGGTCCTGGAGAATAGGTGAGGTGCTTGAGGACTGGAGGAAAGGCAANCATGACCTGGAGAGTTGGGCAGAGAGGAACCATACAAAGTTCAACAAAGTGTAAGGTACTGCACTTGGGGAGGAATAACCCCATGCACCAGTATAGATTAGGGGCTGACCTGCTGCAAAGCAGCTCTGCAGAGAGGGACTTGGGAGTCCTGGTGGACAACAAGATGACCATGGGCCAGCAATGTGCCCTTGTGGCCAAGAAGGCCAGTGGCATCCTGGGGTGCATCAAGAGGTGTGTGGCAAGCATGTCGTGGGAGGTTATCCTCCCCCTCTACTCCACCCTGGTGAGGCCACATCTGGAGTACTGTGTCCAGTTCTGGGCTCCCCGGTTCAAGAAGGATGGGGAACTGCTGGAGTGAGTACAGCAGAGGGCTACAAAGATGATTAGGGGGCTGGAACATCTTTCTTATGAGGAAAGGCTGAGGGACTTGGGTCTTTTTAGTCTGGAGAAGAGAAGACTGAGGACGGCCTTTTCAATGCTTATAAATACCTAAATTATGCTGGGAGGATGGGCCCAGTCTTTTTTCAGTGGTGCCCAGTGATAAAACAAGAGGTAACAGGCACAAACTTGACCATAGGAAGTTGCATCTGAACATGAGGAGGAGCTTCTTTCCTTTGAGGGTGGCAGAGCACTGGCACAGGATGCCCAGAGAGGTGGTGGAGTCTCCAGCTCTGCAGACATTCACAACCAACCTGGATGTGTTCCTGCCCAACCTGCTCTAGGTGACCCTGCTCTGGTGGGGAATTGGACTAGATGATCTCCAGAGGTCCCTTCCAACCCTGGTGATTCTTTCTTTTTGCTTCTGAGCTAAGGGGAGGTTCTAACTAGGTAATATGCTTATTGCTCTGCTTGAAGATCTGCAAAGACACTCCAATCATTTAATTTCAAAGGAAATTCTCCTTTACTGGAAATGATTTTTTTTACTTTACTTCTAAAATGTCATTCTAAAGTGATTCTGGATTCCTTGATGTTCAGTAATTGCCTTCTGAATGCATTCATTAAGAAAAGTAACTTGTTAATATACGTTAAAAGTGTAAAATTTATTTTTCTATAAAGATATAAATACTGTTACTTATCTCTGAGTTCAGAAATGAATATGGTCCTAGGATCATATACTCAGTATGAGCAACTCTTTGAGGAATTCCATAATGCCATTCTGAATAAAAAAAAACACAAACAAAACCACAAAACAAAGATATGAGACAAAACATGATCCAGTTACACAACTAGGAAATACTGCTAATCAACCCTGCCTTCTCCAGTGAATTTCAGAACATACACTTACTGCAAGATTTAGAATAAACTGATACCTATCTTTCTGTTTGTCATACCTTGGTTCTTTTTGCTGAGAGTGCTTTCCTTGTTTTTTTAATAGAGTATTCTGAAATAACCATGTCCATGGAATAAATAAAATACTGTTCTTTTAAGAGCAACTTCTAACTGAAGATTTTTAATCTCAGAAAAGGCCAAAGAAGAATATTGTCGCTACCCCTATTTTTCAAAGTAAAAAAAATTAGAAACAGCCTCGTGAAATGACTTCCTGAAGTGGACAAAAAAGAATCTAGGTTTCTAAAAACTAAGGCAGAGGCTATTTAAATAGGACATACTTTTTTTCTTCTAAAACAATTTCTAAAATTTAATGATCTAATTTTCAAGTCTAAGCATTCTGGAAAAAAAGCGTCCTTCATTTGATAGACAAGGTATTGAAAAAAACTAGTATTTCACTTAGACTTTCTTAAATATATTAATTCCACTTACTAAATAACATACTTGAATATGAGTGCACGTGAACACACACTAAATACAATTGGTTTTTAAAGAAAAAGGCATCTTTTAAAGAGTCACTGCAAGAATACACTGTATTGTATGCACAAATTGTACTGTTATCTATAGGTAACTGTCATAGCTTGGGTTGGATTGGCCACCGAGGCAGACGACAGGTGCTCTCTCTTGCCTTTCTTCGAAGGGAGGAAGGACAGAGAGCCAGAGAGATAATTATGAGTGTAATGAAATATTAATAATAAAATAAAAATTAAAAAATGAAATATATATAAAACTGTATCAAGCTTCCAGGTTGACAATCACGTCACCAGCAGGCACTGGGGAAGTCCCAGTCTGGGCTCAGTGATGGACAGGAACTGGATTCTGGATCTGGATTCAGGAACTCATGGATTAGGACCAAAGGCAGACAATCAGAGTCCTCCTTGGATACCGGCCATTGAGGAAAGAGCGCTGACCCTTTGATCCCTCAGGTTTTATACGGAGCATGAGGCAGATGGGATGGAATACCCCGTTGGTCAGTTTTTGGGTCACCTGTCCTGTCTGCTCCTCCCCGCAGGTGTGATCCCTCTATGCTTTCCCGCTTCTGACTCTCCAATGAACCAAGTACCAAAGTTGGCTGCCCTTGGTTGTTATAGCAATAAGGATAAGCAAGAGCCTCTCTGCATCCCAGTCCTTGGCATCAAATACAAACATGGATTTTATCATGCTGAGAGTAAACAGTTTTCTGCACAACATGCTGTTAATTTTAGCAGTTAGAAGAGGCCTAGCTAAAAAGTAAAGTTACGGAACAAAATTGGTGCTGTTTTACCTCAAACCAGGACAGTAACACGTTAAGTTCTACGTTAGACCTCTGTAAAAAGAATGTGAGCTTCTCTTTTCAGCTTTCGTCTAATAAATAATTAATGTATAGCTTGAAGGTGCATGGGCAAGAGACTATCTGCTGTCTAGTCTCTTGAAAGTCTGATTTGATAATAGCCAAGTCAAAACCACAAAAGGATACTGAAAAGATACACAATATATACCAGAAAGTGTAATACTTAATGGAATTGTGCTCTTTTTTCAGTATTGCTGAAACACACATGCAGTATTATTGGTGGGAAACAGATATGACAGGAAGATATCTGTCTTTGAGAAGCTTTATTGTAAGAAGAAAAGGCTGAAATAGTTGTGGTTTATTACAAGCAAACTTAATAAGATTCAAATTGTTACACGTCTTGAAAAGAAGAAAAGATTTCCAAATTGCACATTTTTTCCAGAATATAGGTAAGACTCTTGTATATCAATAGCCCAAGGGCACAACATATTGAATGACTTATTAAAGATTCATGATACAAATTTATTTCCTAAAAATACTGTAGGAATCTGTTGTTTTCCATTACAGGAAGCAAAGCTTCTCAAAAGTATTTAAAACTCTCAAATCGCAAAATTTAGTTTTCAAATCAAATGAAGCATAATGAGCTTCATGAGCTCCTCATTCTTCACACCCAGGTTTACCTACAAACATAAGACAGCAAAACAGGTGTATTAAAGAATTCTGATGTAGTGAATGAGCGTCTTTCTCTCAACCAATGGCAATTCATGAAAGTCTGCCAAAGAACAAAATAACAGCCTACCAATCTTCATCTATAAGCTGAGAAAAACAATGAAATTATATGCTCTTTGCTGAACATGGTTAAGCGAACACATACCATATTGAAATTTTTTTCTATCACCTCATATAAAAGCACTTCATTGAGATATATACCTACATATAACCTCTGTCTAGTATCTTTGCACATGGCTATGATTCTATTATAAAAATGCTGTTCTTGTATGACAGTACCATGGTGGCAAGGGGAAATGATTGAGGCAAAAATTTAGCAAAATGAGAACCAGAAGCACCAATCAAACTACAGGTAGCTAAACTGAAAAGTTACTAAATCTGAGCTTTTGAGCCCAAGTGAGATTGATAGTGTAGGTCAATTATTCTCCACGCACCAAAAACTTCATCTGTGCTTCTGTGTGAATATCACTGACTGGAAATTTTGAAACCTGATTATTTCTATTGATCCAATCAAACAGAATCAAAATAAAAGAACCATCACACTTTTCAATGAACTACTGTAAAGGCTACCACTGCTTAAACAAACGAAATTGAAAAAACAACCAAAACACTGAATGAATTTTCAGTTCTACACATCTTTCTATAATAATGATTTCATAAAATGTTATATCACAAATTATTAAATCTATTTTGAATTAGTTTTCCTCACTTTCTGATAGATTTTATCAACAGATATTTACTCAGGAGGAAAAACTGGCAGCAACTTATCTCTAAACTACTCAGTCCCCTAGTGCAGTCTTGTCTTCATGTTTTTCTTCTTTAAAAGACTAAAAGACATTCAACTCAAAAGTTAGGTTTTATCAGAAAGTAAATTATAATTATTTGTTTTTACAGAGAAAATTCAAAACAGCTAAGTTAGCCTAGGTAGAAATATAAAAGGAAATTACAAAGCAGTGCTCAGATATATCCTTGCTTCCAAGGGAGTTTCAGTGTATTCTGCACTTTTCTGAATAGTGGCAAAATCTTAATAATCCCTGCTGCTCAAGGAAGGTTATTTAGAAGGTTGTCGAAGCCTGTAAATCTGTTCCCTGCGCTGCTTAGTCTACAGATCCTTTGTGAGTGCCCATCTTGCTGTTATGATCCTGTGTCTCTTCTGCCTGGCATAATGTCTCCAGACAAAGCTCCGTATTTGCCCAGGAAAGGCACTGTCTCCCGTCTCTCCACACAGTGTCACCTTACCTGATCACTCCTTTACAAAAGAAATAAGATGCAAATTTAGAACAAAGAACTCAAACAAATGTTGTCTGTTACACTGCAACCTGACAAATTCACAGATGTACAAAAAAAATAGATGAGGTACATGATTTACAGTGGGGCTTGGAATCCAATTCCACAAATACGTTGTAATTTTTTCATAGTGTTATTAAAAAACAAGATAAATTTGAATAAAACTTCATAAATTTTGATGTGTCTTTCCTGTGACATGCCAACATATAATTGAAGAAAATCCCAGGAGAGATAAGAGTTTAGTTTTCCCATGATAGTAATTTCCTTCTGGTTATGCTGTGACAGCTGGAGAGGAAGTCTTAATTTTTTGTAGAATTGAATTTAATTGCTTTAGAGCGCCAGTTTAGCATATAACTTCAGAAATGTCCCAAAGCTACAAACAAACCCATTGTTAGCCAAATAGCTTCTTATTTGTAAGATTCTTAGTTTAGGGCTGTAGATACCAAATTATGCTTTCAGTATCTTACTAAGTATTCCACAAGTGGCCTTCAATTGTTATCCCTGTTGGAACATTTTCAATTAAAATTTTTATGATAAGTATCCATGATAGGCTGAGAAATGTTGATGGTAGATAATGGGCTATAATCCAATGAGTTTGGGAATCAGGGGCTTAAAGGTTATCCTGCCGACAAGAATAATTCATCAAGTCTAAGCACTTCTAGAGAAATAATTGTTTAAAATACGATAATAATTTATAAAGCAGTGGTAAAATTCCTTTTCTGAAAAGGATAACAATTGTCAGCTTGAAAGTACCTTATCTTAAATGAAACAAATATTGTTTATAATTAACAGTGACTTACCTCTGCTGAGAATACAAGAAAAATAAAATGCAGTTTTAGCTGCAGAAAGTTTTCTAATTTTCCAAATATCACGGTTATATATTCCCACTATATGCAGTTTTTGGATAAATATGTGATAGATACTTTATATCAGTGGGTAAGGTATCCCTAGCTAGTTTTGTCTTCTGGAGGCATACCATTGATTTCCAAACACACACAAAATCATTATTGTATATTTAAGGAAAATAAGGTAAGGCAACGTACAGTACTGACATAAAAGCCAGCAATTATGTTATATTTTTTCCTAAAGTACATTTTCTGGAGATGAAAAAATTAGAAAATTTAATAATCATTTTCTTTTTCAAGTGCATCTTAGATCTTGATAACTGCTTTCCACTATTTTCATAAAGCTGTTATTTATTTTTATTTTTTTGTTTGTTTATTCAAAATGATAGGAGATTAATTCATTAGTCATATAGTTAAAAAGTAAGATGCATATGTACATGCCAAATATATCCATGGGCATGAAATGTTCATAAAAATACTGTCATTAACCAATTAACAGACCCTATCTTACAGTCTGAATTTATTAATTAATTAATTTATTCCTTTTTTCAGAAAGGCAGCAGAAAGGAAGCTAAAATGGAGAAGACAAGCTCAATATGGTGAGATCATAGTCAGAAAGTACACCAACTGTGTTCCAGGGTAACAGGAAAATCAAAGGATAGAAGGACATCCACTAAAATAATACCTAAATGACACTGGTAGAATACACATATTTCTCAAAAGATGCAGTTCATGGACTTAAAATGAGAGTTTATCCAAAGAAATTAGCAGAGTAACCCAATATCCAAACACTAAAATATCTAATAGTATGTAAGGATAGCTCAATAAAAGGATAAAAATAAATAAATAAATCAGAATAGCTTTAATAAAGAAAAATGAATCCATTTATTGTAGAGGAACAAGTGTAGTTTTGAAGACATTTCTCTAGCTGTCAGAAGTGTTCCTAACAGGTGAGGATTTAAGCAGATACACTTTCCATCTGGCAAAAAATTCTGCTCAGGAAAGGATTGTGTGCAACTCTTTTTCTCCTTGTTCAGAAATTTTTAAGTGATTTTCTGTGAACATTGAATGAAGTAATTGGGCGTTATTGGAAGTACACCTGCTCATGAATTTTATTCCAAACATATACTAGGGACGCGTACTCACAAAGACAACACAAACACCACAACACTTGAATTCAAATTACATATAAGCAACAGTTCTGGAATACAGTGTGCTAACCCTGCTCTTAGATATGCCACAGTGAAGCAACAAAGTATAACACAAGGACCATTAAAGGCCATGTATTGCAACAGTTAGCAGCAATACGAAAAAAGATCTGTCTCTGTACAAGGACTTCCTCAACTCACCTGCAGCAAATTTATGAACATGATGACCTGTTTTCCAGGTCACCATATCAGTAAAGTCATACTGATGTTCCTGACCATGACAAGAAGTTTCTTATTATCACTGTTACCATTTCTCCTCCTTTCTGACTGATAAAATTTAGAAAAAATTTTAAAATACATAAAGTTATGATCAGTAACAGTAACCAAAAATACAAAAAAGCTCCTACAGTATTACGCTAAACTTATAGACTGTGATGGCTGAAATTTCAATGGATAGTCTTTTTACCTCCATATAAAATATACTTAAAGGACATATGAACAATTCTCCTGAGATGTGCAGTGTGATATTTAGGTCCATTTATTAATTTGTGTTTTGCGTAAGGGAATTTAGTAACCACCTGTGAAATATCACTGCATTGAACTGTTACATTTGCTAGATAGAGGCAGTTGCTTTACAGCTATTTATAAAGAACATAATTCTAATAATTGCATTTACCTTTAACTCAGCATGCAGTGTCCTTATGCCTTGTACACAAAAGAACATCTTTCAGACTCAAATTTTTTTGTATGGAACTTCTATGTTTCTGTGTTCTGGGTCAGCTGGTCACATGCTTGCAGTTCGGTCGAACTCAGTGTGCAAATACTGTTTGCTAAGATCATCAGAATTCAGTAAAATGGGCTACTGAAATCTTAAATCTAGGAAATCAAGGTCACCTTATTACAGTTAAAACAATGGAAAACACCTGGTAAATGCAGCATGCAATGAACATTCATACCATGATAATTTCATTTTCTTACAAGCATGAAAGTCTTCCTGCACTACATTTCACTGTTTGTCGTGGTTTGGGCCAGATTGGCCCAATCCGGTAGAACGACAGACGCTCGCGCTCTTGCTCCTTTCCCGAAAGGAGGCGAGAGAGAGAGAAAAAGAGAGACTTAAGAGTTTAGAAGGAACTAAACTACTTTAATGAAATATTAATAATAAAATGAAAAATAATGAAATATATACAAAACCGTATTAGGCTCCCAGGATGACAATCACGTCACCAGCGGGCACTGGGGAAGTCCCAGACTGGACTCAGTGACGGATAGGATCTGGATTCAGCATCAGGATCAAAGGCAGATACAGAGACAGAGAGAATTGCTGGCTTTGCCTGAAGCAGGAGAA
>VYXH01004040.1:0-23827 GCA_013397275.1 Burhinus bistriatus | reverse complement strand
CACAGAATGGTGCTCGACCAGTGAATGATCCTCCTTGGAAGAGGTACCCTTCCATGCAAACTGCCACATGAACTGCCGCACCATGCCCTGACTGCCAGTCCTGTTTGCTGCACTCTGTAGCCTTTTTTATCGGCAGGGGGTGGTCTCCGTTGCTCTGGCAACACCCACACCTCGTCAGCCCCTCCCACAAGAGCTGCTGGCTCCTTGGCAGATCTCTCTGCTGCCCTGGTGTGTCCTTCCCTCAGGAAAACCACCCGTGCACCGAGCTCTGCCGCTCTGCTGAAGGTTGGCCTGGCTCCGGAGCAGCTCCCCTCCATGACCTATTTATATCTATTTATTTAGATAAATAACTAACATTGAGTAAAGATGATAGTCTTGAAAAGAAGTCAGTAGTAATACTCAATAGCTAGCTACAAAGCATTCAGAAGCTGTCTATGCTCTTCTACAAAACTTTTCTGGTGTATCTCCACAGATATCTACAGCAGTGCTCCTATCTCCTACTTCGATCTGTCTTTCTCTGAATCAAAAACAAACAAACAAACCCACAACCAAAAAAACAACAAAAAACAACCAACAAATACCCCTCTTCCCCCCAAAAAACCCCAGTTATGTTTAAATTTGTTAAATTTAAAGCATTTTCTCACAGTGATTCAGTCTTAAACTGCAGAACTGAGATCTTCCTTTTGAATCTGACCTATAGGCAGATATATGATCATGTCCTAGCTCTGTTTGAGGTTCACAACAGGTTGTGTGAGCTTGCAGTGCTCACAGACCTCCTTCTGGTGTGCTTAATGTATGGAGCTGCAAAGGTGTATCTCTGAGTGCACTTGCCATACTGTTTAGTGAGATAGTGGAAATACCACAGTTACACATCTCAGTTCACTCCAAGGGACCTTATTCCTCTCTACAGAGAGATTAGCTTTTGACTTGAACGTGTAAATTGCCCAAATATATTTAGGCATTGTATCCACCTAAGTTACAGTTCAGTCCTTTGTAGATAGTCAATGCACAATGTTTCAAAAAAAAAAAAAGTGACTGATGACAAATATTGGTCAAGTCAACTCCCCAGTCAAACACTGCTCTGCTGCTTAATCCATCAAGAAAATAAATGGTGCATAATATCCTTGCACGCACTAAAGGGCAAAAAATATCCCTTTAGGAAAAAAACACCAATATTTGGCAAGATTCCTATCAGAAAAAAAAAAAAAAGTGCTTGAGTTCTATGTGGAGTGTGGAAATTTTCACAGGCAGGATATCTGAGGAAATGGAATATGAACTAAAAAGTTTATTTCTGAATGGTGTTTTTTAGAGCCAAGTGGAAAAAAGTCATCCTAGAAACAAAGTCTGCAAGATTCAAAGCTATCTCATTTTACAGAAGAAATACAACTGCAATTCTCTTAACAATGAGGATACTGTTCTTACCAATACATGTTCAACTAATCCAAATATTCTTCTTTACTTGAAATTGGTTTGAAATCGGACTTTTTCCACATCACCAAACTTGTCATTAGGGACTATTATAACTGGAGTGGTTTCCATTTATTTCATCACAGAAGCTTTCCATATATTTTGCCTCTGACAGAAAGAAACAGAACTGCTGCTGACATCACAGCAGGGTCGCTGCTTGTTACTGTAACATTAGTTTTTGAAATAACAATTCTAAGTACAGATTTTCTAAGTTTTTGCAGGAAAAAACAATCTTTAGGGGGAAAGGCAAACATTAGTTTTGTTTTGCTCAGACAATTGCTGCAGATGTAACTGTAGTTAATTACTGCAAGGAAAGATTTTAAATATTGTAATATTCATCGTCTTGACATTTGGGTCTTATTTTCCAGAAGTTGTCAGCAATTGGTAACAAGGAAGTTGGCATTAATGAACTCTGAACTGGACCTTTTTCTAGTTAGCCTGAGAAACAAGATGCAAAGTGAAACAGCAGCTGAAAATTACTAGCAGAAACCTTTTATTCTATTCTGCTCAGCGCTAAGCTATGCCATGCCATGCTATGCTGTTATGCTACACTACTGTTAGTCCATTCTTTCTTACTCTGGTGGGGATACTGGTTTTGGGACAGGAATGATGATACTTATGCTACATGACATGATGCCAGTCAAAAGCTGGGCTGGCTGTTAGTGACTGAGAGTTAATGTTGGCATTAATGTTTGTTATTTTCCTATCTTAATCTCAGCACTGCTCTGAAACTATGAGAATCCATAAAGGAGCTGGAACTCACACCCTGACACTGTGTACTGTGCTAAAAGGAGGAATATAAATAAAAACTCATATTGATATCTATTCTCTGTACACACTCTTTACTATCTATGAACTGAAGGCAGTGTCAGTATTAGGGGGCTTACAAGATGAGTGTGTGCTGAAATTTTTGATTTATTTGTGAGCAATATTTTAGTATTCTCTTAGAACAGAATAAAAATAAGTAAAGTCATAAACTTTTGTTGCTTGCAGTATATAAAGATATTTTATCAAATAACTATCACTTATTCACGAATCTGAAACATGCATGAATATGAAAATTCTTGAAGTACAATTCTATTTCAGTATTAAAAGATCATAGCAAGCAATTCACAGAATCACCCACTTATATATAAAAGTAAATATTCTAAAAGGCTTTTCTGGATTTCACTTCTCAGTATTGGGCTGGATATTTTTCAGAGATAGACCTCCTCTTTCATAATAAGTTAACCAACACTTTTCCAACAACACTGATGCAAAGAACTGAAATACTTTGGAAGAAGAATTAGACCTCCATGGAAACCTGAGAGAGGGGTATTTTTTTCCACCTATTATGCACCACTAAAAGTAAAATGGAACAGATTAACATGGCAGCTGAGAAAATTTAGGCAAATTAAACTTTATTTACAAAATAAGACAGAAAGGAAACACATCTTTCTTCAGCAAACAGACTCAAATCAAACTCTTAATATCCATTTTTAAATATGGCCACTCAATGTCAGGATATTGACAACAATTTGGACACCCAAAAATCAGGTGACTTTTGATTCAGAGACAAACTTAGCTTTAACTGGAGTACATAAAAGTATTTTCAAGACACCTACTTGAATCTAGATCTTTCTTTTAAATTTCTTATATTGATTTGAATTTAACCCTCTTCCTTTATTTTAAGGTTTACCTTGGTCATATATAAGACTATAGAAATATATGGGATTTAATCTGGCATTCATTTTATGTCATTTTTTTACATAAATCATGGACTCAAACATAATTTGCATATGCGTATATATACCATTTATTGAGGAGCCTTTGCTTGGGTAAGTCATGTTTAACCGATATGTCTGTCTTCTGTGATGAAGTAACTTGCTCAGTGGATGAGGGGAGAGCTGTAGAAGTCCCTTCATCTTAGCAATACAATGTCTCCAACATCCTTCTTGGTAATCTGGTGAGGCATGGACTGTATAGATACATCACAAGAAGGGTGGAAAACTTTTGCAGCTACCATGTTCAAAGAGTCGTTAATGGCTCAAAGAGGCCATTGGTTAAAAGTGGAGCTCCTCTGATGCATTTTTCCTGTAAAACCTTAGTTTTCATTTTTCACTCAGTCATATGACTTCTGATAAAAATGAAGTAATATTTTATTCTGAAGCATGGTACGTGCATCCATACACATTTGTTTATCCTGAGACAACTGTTTACTTTTCTTCTTCTTTTGAAGGAAGTGATGCAAAACTACATATTTTGCCTATGCCAGGAAATTAGAAAGCCAGTTTGTTTGCTGCAAAGTGAAGGCTTTGGTATGTAGGGCAGATAGATAAGCCTGGGGTTTGACTTCGGTTCTTTGCTATCTCAATGAAGGCATCAAGAACCACAGCATTCTCAAGGAACTCCTTTCATATTTTCTTCTTTTTCATATTGGCCCTGTTTTTTTGTGTTAGAAGTAGCCCAGCTCCTGGCTTGGCCCCCATTCCTCATTGCTGGAGTGAGGGAGAGGAAGCTATTTCTCTTGTACCACTGAGAAGCTTTGAGCTGGCTCTGTCCCTTGTGGGGCACAATATAGTTGGTGTTTAAGACTGTATTTTCTGGAAGTGAACTTTCACACAAACAATATATTGATTACAGTACCATCCTAAAATAGAAAAATGAGTTCAGTTCACACACATGGGAACTGGATTTCTGACTGGGATGAAGATGGAGGGTAGAAAAAATTTTAATCCAGCTTTGAAAAACATAGCTAAATCCAACAGATATCAAATGGCAATACTTACATCCAAACTAGAAATAATGTACATCTTTAATACTACTGACATTTTAACTGTTAGAAGTATCTGCCACCAGACGTAAGGAGATCTCTGTCATCTTTATCTGAGGCTGAATTTTTGTGCTTTTCCTGTCTGTAGGACAATCATCCTTCCTGGTACACTCTGTAAGCTTGGATCCTGAGTGTGCATTTTTGATATACGTTGGAGCAGAAGGAGCACCACAACCCCGGCTACTCATGTTTCCTTTTGAAGAAAACCTAGCAAGCAGGAAAGGAGAAAAATAGTTATGATGTTCTCCAACAAAATCACTTGATCCAGATAATCAGGGAACCAGGCCTGTGAGGCAGGAGAGGCACCTACCTACAGTGTAGGTAAAGTCATGAAGGCTTCCTAACATGTGCTGTCTCTCAAACAGAAATCATGTACATATTGTTGAAGTTAGGGTAAGGTCTATGGCTTTTGTTGAACCATTTGATCAAGATAACAAAGACCCCTTCTTTTCTGAAAATGTGCAAAATTATGAAAATAGCATGTGTGTAAAAGTAACACTGGCTTAAAGCCAAGGCATAGTACTCAGAACTACATGAGTGACATCACTATTCATGTACCTATTTTTTTCTCTCACCGAGTTTTGTTCTGCTCCTCATGATTTCATCACTGAAAACATCTAATATTACTTCAATTAGTATACTGGCTGTCACAGGTCTGCACGAGCAATTCCACACGGAAGGGGAAAGAACAGACCAATGGAGTCACAGGTTTCTATATGCACCTGAGGTCAAAATTTGGCTAACTATTCTGGTCACTTGTATGTTCATATATATGGTATCTTTTTTGCAACAAAACCAAATGGAAATGTCCACTGTGACAGGTATTTAAAGCCTATTCAGATTATTTCTACATAGAAACCTGAGTGAAAATAAATATGGAAATGTAATAGAATTAATTAGTTGAGACTTTTTAAATTTCTCTAAAATTAGAGACAAATAAGATGCAGTAGAAAAATATTGGACTCTGCCTTTTATAAAAATCAATGAAATGGGAAACAGAGTCAAACAATATTGTTTTTCTGTTATGTTCTGCAGAAGTGACCACAGGTTATCAGAAGAAACTGTCTGTTTTCTTGACACAACATGAATGTGATTTGATGGTAAAATAGTGATAAACTGATAGATTGTCAGCGGTTTAGGAAACAGTGTGTGTACTTTGAAGAAATTGCCAGGAAAATTAAATACTGAATACAGTAACTTAAATGCTTTAAGTAGATTTTAGCTTTATATGTGCTCTGAAAGTAACAGTTTAATTGCATGAAAAATGAGAAGAGGAACATTTGTATTTCAATAATTGAGTGCATGTAACCTTGAAACTGGCATGACAACAGAGTCAACATAAAATAGAAAAAAAAAAAAAGTCCATTTTGCCATCAAACTTTGGTCCCTCAAACACCTCCATGTGCCTTTTTGCCATGCTTCAGAGCATATAATGAGTATCTTCACCATTTTGGTGAACTGAAGCATAATACCTGTTTCAGATGATTGGAACTGAACACAACACACAAAGTTATGCTTACTCCATAAAACCACAGGAGTCCCTAGAGATTCCAGAGGAGAACCAATGTACTACTCTATGTGGACGTTGTCATTCTCTACCTCTTGCCCTCAGGACCAGAGAACAACTCCTGGGAATATTTTTAGGAATGTAGACAAAACATTGAAGACATATTCTGCCTTCCAAGTGTTTATGTCAGTTTGGAAGTGAGCTGGATTTGTTGGTCAAATTAGCTCTGAAACAAATTTTCTCCAAAGCTGATGGAAAATAAAATAAAAGGGGCCCATTTCGACAATTTCCTCCCTTGCCCCCCATAACCACATTCTTAATCCTTTCAGTGATAGGAGAATTTTTACTTCTTGGATATTTTCATCATTTTTTGCTCAAAAAGCCGCTGAAATTAAGCATAATCTGGTCTTTTTTTTTTTTTTTTCTGGTGGGATGATAGCAGCAGAAATAATCTCATTTATGTACGTATGTTTCTTTATTTTTGCTCAGAATGATTGCACAAAAATGTTTTCTGTTGTTGTCCGTAATCCAACTGCTCTGTAGCACTATTTTCTGTTGAGTACCTTTGTGGGCATTTTTAAATTAAATATCTCTTTTGGTTTGATGCTCTGTATCCATGATTTTATCTTGCTCACCCTGTGTCTAGTGTCATTCACATCTTGTAATAATTTTGTTTTATCAAAGCTTTTATTCAACTTTTCAGTTTACCTAGAGCTCTCTAAGGTTATGAAAATAAATATTTCATATTAAGATTTTATTCAAACATTTTTTTTCAGTCTATACAGACTTATCCATAGTTTAGCATTTTCCAGTCTTTAAGTTATTTTGTAGTTCATCTGAATTTGTATTTATCTTTACCTTATACTGCAATGATTTTTAACTAAAACTGCAGACTAAAAGTATATACTTCTGTATCTTAAAAAGGATTTTGAAACAATACCGTCTGAAATGCTTCATCTCAATATCCTCCTCTGAAGCTTGCATAAAAGCACATGAAACAAAGTCTATCTGAACTGGTCTATAGGAATTTATTGTCAACTGAATAGTAAGGACTTCAGTGCGGGATTATGGTTATTTCTGCCACCTACATAGATTTTGTGATGAGAGCCAGCAGAACATTCCATTTCACAGAACTATTGACTATGCTAGTTATAAATATTCTTAACAAAATTTCATACTTAATCATGATATTCAAATCACACATGATTATAAAAAAATTGAGTGACAAATGGAATGGGTTTACTGCATCTGCAAGGGCATTGGTAGTACAAATTCAACTTGTCATGATTTAGAGAAAGAGAATTTTGATACTGATGTCCCCTGCCAGGAGAGCACAAGCTTTACATTAGGAGAAGATGACAGGACTGAATAAATGGAACATCAAAGGACTAGGAATACACAGCAAATAGGCACAGCTAGGAGGTCATTTGGAAAGAGAACCAGCTGGATGCAGTTGGTGTGAGGGCACAGTGACAAATCTATCATCTGTCCACCAGCAGAGAAAAGACACAGGAGACTGGACTGACTTCAAAGAGTACCTGTACTAGCAAAGAGTTTGAAAAGGAATAGCTGAACTGGAAACTGCTATTCTATCTTCACTTTATTTCTCTGCCTTTCCTCTCCATCCTCTGTTCCCAAATCCATGCTTTCCTCCTTTCTTACTCCTTCCCTTTCCCCATCCCAGTTTTAGATATTACCTCGTGGTGCTTCAGGATAAGCAATGCACAGTTATTACTCAATAAGTTACATAAATACCTGTTAATATCAACCTTTAAAATCAGCTGTGATTACTTTTTTTCCAAATGGCTGATGAGAATTTTAGCAATATCTTCCTTTCCTGAAGTCCCAAGGACAGTCCAATACTAAATTACTGGGGACTATAAGTAAGGAAAGAAGGAAATAAAGAGAATAGTCATTGTAAGCTGATGAGGACCTATGTATAAGGAAAATTTTAAAGATTTTTATTTATTTATTTTTCCTTCATATGAATAAATAGCAAAAGGGTCGATCTTCTCGCCCTAGCTTAACTTCCATATCATAAAGATAGCAGTGTTCATGTGTACATATATTTGGAGGAACTATGATCATTATATACACCATTATTTGTATTTATCTGCTGCTTTACATCTTCCTTAGACCTTCCTTAGAAATTTCACTATGAAATTCTAGCTTCTTCCATGACTATCCTGAGCTGCTAACCTGTCCCACGTTAATGAATTCTCAGTGAACAGCACTGACACTCTGTCTCTGATAAAACTCACTGTGCCCCTATGATAAGTTTTGTTTCATGGGTAGTGCTAAAGAGTAGGTGTTTCTATGGGGGACACTTTTAAATCTTTTTCACAATCCATTTATGTTATTAAATAATGCACACTCTGGCTCCTTTCCTCCAAACTGGATTTCTGCCGTTCTTCTGGCTAGCCAAAAGGACAACTTCTGGAGGGAAAAATCTGTCTCTATTACGCATATTTTTGCTGCATATTTATCTTGAAATTTTTATTTAATATGCATTTGGTTATAAACTTGAATGGTTGGCAGCCCATGAAGCTTATGTTCTTTTTGTTTTCAGAACAAAGTACAGTGGAGACTTCTACAATCTCTGCTGCCCAAACAAATTAACAAAATGCTTTGTTAAAATACACCAAAGGGATTTAGGAGCATGTACCTCTGCAGGTTTGAAAGCCCTAACTAATAAAATAAAAGATGCCAAGTAATTCCATTGAGTTACATGACTAACTGCTTTTTAGATTGTGCTCTGGTCTAGAAAGAACACTTGTATGGTCAGAGTAAAGTTCATCTTCCTTTGTCCTAGTAATCAGAATGTCTCATTACTGCTTATTACTGCCCAATAAGGACATTTTAACAATGTAAAGAGTGATCCACTAGAGCAAAAAGAAAAAAAAAAAGTTATTACTGTCAGGTTTTACATCATGTAATTATTATTTAACCATTTTTTGTAGAATTTGACTGTAGCAATGAAAAAAGACAAATGTACGTTCAGTCGTTTGGAATTGCCTTGAATTTTTTTTTTCCTTAAAGAATATATAATTTTGTGTTTCTTAAAAGCTCATACAGTGTTTGTCATATATAGCTCTTCATCAGATGTGTGCTGCAGGAGTTGTGAGCATCTTAGGTGATACACTTTATTATTAATGACATTTGCTACTGACTTATGGGAATTGTCTTTATTTATGCTACCAGGCATCTATTAGCATGACAGGACTGGTGGACAGCAAGTTAAACAGGTCATATAATCAACATCTGCAAATGTAACTCATTTATCATGCCCATGTCAAATTTGTCAGAAACACAACCTTTCTGGAAGCAGGAAGGAACCACAAGAAAGGTTAATGGATTTAGAATGCTGTTGAAGTCTTAACAAGTAAGCATGTGCAACAAAGAACTTATTTAATATTTGCCATACTTTGTTGTCTCTTCTTGTAAAGAGTAATTGAATAATCTATTTGCTATTTACTATAGCTGCATGACATCCTATGGTGTAACCATTTTCAATATGAATAAATGTTCTTGATAAATGCTGAATGGAAAAATGCGCTGGTGTGGAACCAATGAATTGAAAAGCTCATTTAGGACCTGATCCTGTGAAACACAGAATGAGCCCTGTAACTGACTATTCTCTCAGTTTGTATTTCTTTGAGAATTAAGAGGCTCTGTTTATCACCAAAGATACTCAGCATCTTGTAGGATCAGATATTAATAAACAATTATTCTGACAAATGAGAATGTCTGATATTAAAATGTCATTAAGACTAGCTTTCTTCATCCTTTCTAAATTGTTTTTCCTCAAAACTCAGTTTGAAAACATGACAAAAATAACTTAGGGTGTTCTGAAGTAAACTCTTATCTGTCAAAACTGTACTGTTCGTTTTCATTGTCACTGTAGTTAGATATTCAAGATAATACTGTGATTTGCTACTTCTTCACTGCCTGGTTTATTGTCTTAATTTTAATTAATGATGGAAATGAAAAATAACTATAATACAGCATGCTACAAAGACAGGATATTAGATGCATCAATCATACATATTTAATTCACTAGTATAACCAATTTTCTAATTTGCAAATTTAGATTTGCATGCAGAGGATCAAATTAAAGAAGAATAGTTGGGAAGGGAAACTTCATTTTTGAAAGCTCATCTCATCAGTAAATTAAGACAATGAAACATGCACAGTATTTGCAGTCATGGTATTATTGAAAACTACATATATTGAAAACTAATACGTTACATTACTTTTATAAGATCTGTGGGATTCTATATATGGTACTATTGATTTAATTAGTACGTCTTTATAGAAAATGAAACATGATAATTAATGGAACATTGCATTTACCAAGAGCTCATTGAAATGCATTTTTGTAGTTTCTATTCAGCTTTGTTATTCAGGTTTTATTCAATGGATGACTTGCTGGATGGATACATGCAAGAAGAATATCTGTATTTCACAGGAAATGGAAATGCCAAATAAATAAGTGGATGCTAATGTAATTGTTCCATTTCAGTTAGAAATGAAATAAATAACCTAGAATCCACTTTTAATAATATTCTCAGTCAAGCGTTAGGCATTGTGAGCTCATAAAGAAAAATATTTTCAAAAATTCTAAGTTAACTATGTTTGCATAGTAGCTAAAAAAGGCCTAGAAAGCACCAAAATACAAAAACAAAACTCATTTCAGCTGAATATTTAATATACTGAAAGCAAATTAGGTTCTACCAACATCTCAGGTACATACGACAGTTTCACAGGCAAAAAAGGTTTGTTGAAAAATTGGTATATTATGGTCAGTTGAGAATTTTTATGAAAAAAAAATTATAAAATTGAAATTATTTTTTATATAATTTCAGATTTTAAAATATTCTAAATATATGTCTTGAGTTTACCTTCTCATCTCAACTTCAGAAATTTGTATAGATTTTTCTGTTGTTAATTAGATTTCCATTGATATTAGGTTTTGCTTCTCTTCTTCTGTGTCATGATTTAACTCCAGCCGGCAACTAAGCACCACACAGCAGCTCACTCATTCTCCCCACAGTGGGATGGGAGAGAGAATCAGGAGGGTAAAAGTGAGAAAACTCGTGGGTTGTCATAAAGGCAGTTTAATAAATAAAGCAAAAGTTGCACACACAAGCAAAGCAAAATAAGGAATTTATTCCCCGCTTCTCATCGGCAGGCAGGTGTTCAGCCATCTCCAGGAAAGCTGAGCTCCATCATGCATAAGGTTACTTGGGAAGACAAATGTCCTCACTTCCTTCTTCTTCCCCCAGTTTTTATTGCTGAGCACGACATCATATAGTATGGAACATCCCTTTGGTCAGTTGGGGTCAGTAGTCCCAACTGTGCCCCTTCCCAGCTTCTTGAGCACCCCCAGCCTACTCACTGGTGGGCCAGTGTGAGAAGCAGAAAAGGCCTTGACACTGTGTAAGCACTGCTCAGCAATAATGAAAACATGTCCATAGTATCAACAGTGTTGTCACCACAGCTCTAAAACATAGTCCCATACTAGCTAATATGGAGAAAATTAACTATATCCCAGCCAAAATCAGTGCATTCTGTGTTGTTTCTTTTCACAAAATATCTTTATTTTTAGTTTCTTTCTCATTTCTTACCTGGGTGTTCATGGAGTGTGCTACCTTACATGATGTTTAATTGGAGAAGCACAAACTGTTCCTAATTGGTTCTCTGTAATCACTTGAAGTCTTTTTTTAATTCAGTCAGTGCTTGTTTGTTTGCTTGCTTGCTTGTTTGTTTGTTTTCTTATTCATTTGTAACTATTTTTGTAGCACTCCACAGACTGCATCTTTGGTGAAAGACAAACAAGGACCAGCAGCTTTTGAAGAGGAGTCTTCCAGCCCAACGAGAAATCAGGTGCTCCTTTTCACTGATGAGTTTCCTCTGATGGCTTTTTAGTTGACAGTCTTTTGATGCAGCCCAGCTGGCCTTCTGGGCTGCAAGCACACATTGTCTGCTCACGTTGACCTTCTCATCAATGAACACCCCCAAGTCCTTCTCCTCAGGGCTGCTCTCAATCCATTCTCCGCCCAGCCTGTATTTGTGCTTGGGATTGCCAAAATGCGTAAGGCAAGATGCAGGAGAGAGGAGGTGGTGCTGTGCAGGAAAGGTGATGATCTCCACTCAGTCAAGTATGACAGGAGATTATTTGTCATAAGCCACCACAGTGACTACTGCTGAAGAAAACTCACCACAGCATTTCATTCAAAACTTTTAGATTTAGAGGTGATGGTAGCTCCCCCGCACACACACTCCTGAGGCTTACCTCCATAGCAAGGATAGTAACGTACTGATTCAAATTTCTTTTGCTCATTCACGTCACGACCATTTATATAACACTTTCTTAAATTCATATAATGCAGTGTCACCTCCTGGGAATGCACACAATACCCCTTTCGTTCATCATAACTCCTGGTGTTACAGAGTATCTAGTGCTGTACAATTATAGGGAACTTTTAAATTTTCTTGCTCCCCTACAGGGAAGCATCATGCTTTTATCTTCCTCAATATCTCACTTTTCTGCAAAAGTCATTGAAGCCGTTGGGTGACTCTCTCCAGGTCAAATAGGCTAAAACATTTAATCTTCGCATACTAATCATGGGGAGTTTAAATGCTATTGTAGGTTTGTTGTGATGTTCCTAAATATTATTTTACCTTTTATACTACCATTCTTGAAGAATAATTAAATGTTTTTATTATCTGTTCTGGCTTGGGATAGGTCAAGGCTCTGAAATGGAAAATTTCATTGTGAGACTGTTGTTATGTTTCTCAGGATTAGTTTTTTAAACAAGAGCTGTGTAAGGAAATGATCACACAGATTTTTAGAAAGTATCTTTCCATTTTAAATAAGTTGAAAAATAATCCTTGGTATTTGCTTGCTCAAAAATTGTATTTTCCAGATAAGAAAAATGTTGAAAAATATAAATAGTTGATTTCTTTAAGATCTGCTTCTGTGAATTTCAACAAATTGTTTCTGTGATCAAAAGACTTTTACTTTGCAGATGATTTTTCTTTTCTTTTTTTTTTCCCCCCATTCTTTGGCCAAACTGGAAAACAGGAGTAGGACTGAAGGGTTTGAGTATACCCCAAATTTCACTTTATTTCAAAATATTTCCAAATATTCCATTACACTCTAAGCAATTTATTTTAAAATATTTTAAATATTTTAAAATCTGTTTTATATGCAAGTTTGTGTTCAATATAAATTTTTTTAAATAGATTGAAATTATGAGGCATTTACAATTTGCTAGCTATATTCTTTTCACTGAGAATAGGTTTACATCTCTGAAATTTACTGTCATTCAAAATGGTTTTTTTTCCCTATCAGTAGCTAATTTTATGTGCTTTCAAACTTTGTACAGTTTAGAATGAATTAACAAATATTCTTCAAGAATACTTAGAAAAATGAGAGCCAACAGAAATACTTCATAGATTCTGGGAACTACTGAAAACCAGAAAGATATTTTTAAAAATATTTTCCTTTTTTTTTAAATTGTTTCTTCAATATCTTTCCGTTTTCTCCGAAAAATAAAAAAGGAGGGGTGGAGCCAAGGTGATTCTGGTTTCTAATGGTAGCTTCAATTAGCTGTCTTTTGCATTATTTGAGCTTTTAATGATTTTGTCTTCACTGTTAACTTCTGCTTTTCCTGAGATAAAGGAATATTTGGAAGAGAGAGGGGAAATAAGAGAAAGGCATAAAGAAGTATTTAAAAGTTTGGCTGGTCAATGTAACACACCAGTTTCAGGCTGATGTCCAGAGATTCATTTCAATTCTATGCATAAGAGTGTCTGAGCTGAGAAAACACCGAGAAGAGGAGACAAATGAGATACTGACAAACTGATACAGAATAATAATGAAACATCCCTGTGTTTTCTCTCAGATACATTTCCCAGTGACTGTAAATCTGACTTAGCTAACAAATCTTCATTGAAAAAAAAGACAAAGCAAACAAGAAGTAAAAAGAAGGCAACTGCAGGCAACAAATTAAGTTTCTTGGTGACAAAAATGGCCCAGTAATAAAAGCAAATGTACTAACACTAATTTCCTGGGCAGTTTCATCTATGTTTCTAAGTATGGGAATATTTTTTTTTTACTAAACAACATTCTTTACATAGAGAAACAATGTAATTTAATATTTTTTTTTATTGTTGCTGATGTTAGCTACAATTAAAATGAGGTATGTTAAAGAAAAAAAAAATGTTTAAACAAAATACATGGGACCAAAGCATTTTTTTATTTTATTTTAACTAGATTAGCATAAATGTGTCATTCTTCACATGGGCTAAAACTTATATCTGGTTAGAACATGATGTTCCCACATATAAGCAGGCTATTCCAAACTGCAATTCATTTCCACCGTAACAGATAATAATTGGTAGTAGTAATAATGACAGTAATAAGTATGAGCAATATGACTTTTTAGGTAGCTTTTGGACTACTATAACAGTTTAAAAGACTGAGAGATGCAATGTCATTAAACTCAGGAGCTCTCTGCAATAGTATAATTATTTGAAAAAGGGAAATGAAATGCTCATGGCCATTACAGTGAGCATGGAAAATGGCTAAGCAGGTGGCAAGCTGAGGCTATTGCCTGATCAGTTCATTTTGCAACCACCTTGTGTGCCGCCACGCCATTTGTCTAACTTGACCACCTGGCCTGTCTACTTGCCATGAGCTCTTTAGAGCGGCAGCTACCATTTCCAGTTACTAATTTATTTTTTTTTACAGTGCAGAGAAGCCTAGGTCATTGATTACTAAACACACCCATAGGATGAAACACCTTGAAAATCCAGCAGGGAATTTAAGCATTATCCACATTCCAAATGAATAAAAATAGTTAATATAATAACTCCTATCAATCAGTAATAATAAAGAGCTCCAAATGTTGTGCTTTTTAATCCCATAAATGTTGTTACAGTAAATAGAAGATGCTCATTCTAAACTTTTCCAAGAAAGAATTTAAAGGATTGAGGGACCTTCTTAATAGCAGTACACAGTACACAATAATCTGTGAGCTTTTTTATTTCAATGCCCTCAGCTCTTTATAACACAGCTAGGCTAAGGGAGAAATGTTCATTAGCTTTTATTTTTTAAGCCTATTGTTTTTGTCATCTTTCCTGACATCGCTATCTAATCTGCAGCTGTAAGAAAGATGTCAAAGCTGGTGTGACAATTCCAAACAAATGTGCTATAAACACAAGAAATTGGTTTCCTAACAGTAGGATCTATGTGAATTCTTTCTGAAGAGCCTCATCCCCCAGTCAAGCTTCTTTCAATGTAGTGAGTTGTCTGTAGGAGGGAAAAAAAAGATTCAAAAAATTCAAACAACAGTGAAAAGGGAAGATTGAATGGATTAGATGGAATACCTCAGGGAGATCAAGTGTTTATATTTACATCACTTCAAGGTACTTAATTCTGAACTCCAGAGTACTGAATTTACAAGAGTGCTTGTGAATACCAGACATATTAAAATTTTCGTTAAGGATACAGAAATGGTCAATTATAAAACAAATGAGAAGACAAAAATGAGAGAACAAATATTTAATTTCCTGATTTAAACTACCATTTCAGATTTTCTGCTCCTTTACCTGACCCTGTTAACTATTTAGTTAGATTTACTCAAATCAATCCATTCATGCACGTAGTCACGCCCATACATAAATATATGAAATATGTCTTTTTTACTATTTCATTATTTATGTTTTATGCAAGAGACATGTTCAGATTATTTTCTGAATAGTTGTAATATTTTGTCATATCTTAAATGACGGAAGTCTTAGATATTATTTTTTATTTTGTGGATTTTGGACAACAAGAAATAGATTGTGAGAAATTTTGTGAATATCATCAGTAATAGACTAAAAATGTCATTTTAAACAACACTGGAAAAATAAAGAAGTAAGGAACACAAAGGCTTCTACTTTTCCTCTTTTTTCTTTCTATTTAGCAAACGTCATCTTTTTCTTGAAACAAGAAATAGTCAGTAAATATAACAGTCCAGAGCAGTAATTCTTGATCTTTCACATTTGTAAAAATGTAAAATGAATGTTAGCTTTCAAGTCAAATATTTACATGCAAATTCATATGAGTGTTTGATATAGCACTTGCTTAATGATAAGATTATATACAGTTATCCCACTCCCAAGCCCAGTTTGACTGCAGAATCAAGTAATTAAGAAAACAAAGCAAACCCAAACAGCATTACAGTTTCTACTATAGCTTAGGTTACATTTCCAGGAGATATCCCATCCTAAACACAGCAGTGTAGAACTCCACATGTAGGTCAAGTAGGGCTGCCCAGCTGCTCTAGACCTGTGAGATAATTACCTGGCTCAGAACAGTCACACCATTAGCTTGAATGTGTGGCCACACAGACATTTGCAAATGCCTGGCTACGTACAGGTAGAAGGAAAAGCTGGCAAATTCATCTCACAGAATCACACAGAATCACAGAATCACAGGGGTTGGAAGGGACCTCCGGAGATCATCTAGTCCAACCCCTCTGCCAGAGCAGGTTCACCTAGAGCAGGTTGCACAGGATGGCATCCAGGCAGGTTTTGAATGTCTCTGGAGTTGAAGACTCCACCACCTCTCTGGACAGCCTGTTCCAGTGCTCTGCCATGCTCAAAGTAAAGATTTATGGATATGTGAGAGGTACAGCAAAAAATTTAAGGGCTGACAGTTAGGCAGCATACCTTTTGCTTAAGTCGCTATGGCAGAATAAGCACAGGCTGCTGTTAGACATATCTTAATAAATTAAATATATTTTTTAGGGAAGTTTTTGTCTACAAGAACATTATTATAATCTGCCTTATTCTTACTAATTAGATTCAACTACCGATACAGATGCATTTTTTGAAAACTAGGTATTGTCTGAAATTTTGGAAAGAGAAGTTTTTCATTACACTTTTTTTCACCACCTCTGTTAATGAAATAGAAGTATGGAGTAAAAGGAAAGCTTAATTAAACTGTTAAAATACCCCACATCAGTGAAATTTATTTCCCTGTCAACAGGAAATAGTTTTGCAAGGCTCTGAAACATCCTATAGCTTGGCAAGGTGTTGTGAAGAATGAACCTGTAATAATGGATGTTCTTCATGTTCGTCACGGTTTCCAACATTGCACTGTGAGAGGGACAGCAATTAGAAACACTTGGGGAAAGGAAAAGAGGAATCTCACCTAGGTGAGGACTGTCGGTACTTTGAGCAATAAGAATCCTGCTAAGACAAATGAGAAACACCTTTCTCCCCTTTTACCCTTTTCCTGTGAATTTGCTTCCACAGAGTGGCTTAGACAGGTGTACTCTTCGCTGGATTAAAAACTGGCTGAATGGCCAAGCCCAAAGAGTTGTGGTGAATGGCATTAAATCCAATTGGCAGCAGGTCTCAAGCAGTGTTCCTCAGGGCTCAGTTTTGGGGCCAACCTTGTTTAATATCTTTATTGACGATCTCGACAAGGGGATTGAGTGCACCCTCAGGAAGTTTGCAGATGACACCAAATTAAGCGGGAGTGTTGATCTGCTTGAGGGTAGGAAGGCTCTGCAGAGAGATCTGGACAGACTGGATCGATGGGCTGAAGCCAACTGCATGAGGTTTAACAAGACCAAGTGCCGGATCCTGTACTTTGGTCACAACAACCCCAGGCAATGCTACAGGCTTGGGGAGGAGTGACTGGAAAGCTGCCTGGCAGAAAAGGATCTGGGGGNCATGGAAAGAGTTATCAAGCACTGGAACAGGCCGCCCAGGGAGGTGGTTGAACCACCATCCCTAGAAGTGTTTAAAAGTCGTGTGGGTGTGGTGCTTAGAGACATGGTTTAGTGGCAGACCTGGTGGAGTAGGGTCAATGGTTGGACTAGATGACCTTAAAGGTCTTTTCCAACCTAAGCAATTTTATGATTCTATGATTCTTTATGACTCTTTATACATTCTCTCTGGGCAATACCTCATTAGCATTAGAGAAAGCACTCCAAATCTCCCCTAGATCAGATACGCTTATGGTGAGACCAGCAGGTTTGTTCTTCTGCAGTGATCAGGCACACGGATGCTCAGCAAGTACATGTACAGCACTGATCATGGGATTTTCTTCCCCTTGTGTTGCCTTTCACGTGCTTTTTCCCACCTCGGGTTCCTTCTCTCTGCCGTCTTCATCCACTCCCAAACAAACAAACCTCCTGCATTTACTCTTTCTCCATTAGCTCTGGTTTTTTGCTGACTTCATAAAATTCTTTAGCATCTGTAATATTATAATTTGGTAATCTCTACCTTAGTCAGCAATTCTGTTGACTGCTCTTCCTTTCTGCTATCCATAACACTTCTCATTTCTGATATTCTCATATTCTTATCTTGTTTCCTTTCTGTCTAGGCAATATTCTTATTTTGCTTCTGCTTTTAACATCTTTTAACAACTTGTGCCATTATCTTGTTACCGTAGCTACAGGTCAGGGTTGACTATCTGGACACGTACCCTAACAACAACCTATTTAGTCTTCTACTGATGAGTAAAGAGCAAGCAAGCAACTCAGTGCTAAGAAAAATGTCTTTTGTGCCAAACTTGTCAAAAAGCAGACTGCAGATCTGGTCAGATAAGAAGGTAAAAATTGTTAGAGGCAGGATTTAGCAGTTTACTTGAGTTGACAGCAGCGCAGAGCCTTCAATACAGTGAAAGAAGGGTGTAATTTCTGGTTGTGGGTATTTATACTAATCAGGGAATTACTAATTACATTTAGCTGATATAAGCAACTCAGACCCTTCAGTGTGGGGAGCGATAGAAACACTGTCAGCTAGGAATTACAGATAATTACCTCTTCTTGCCACAAAAGAAGTGGAACTGTTACTGACTTAGGAAATCATATAAAGAAAAGTAAAATTAAAGTGGAAAAAAAATTAAGAAATATTACTTTATGTATCCTAAGGTAGATAATGCTTTTTTGCAGTCACTTCTATCCAGCTGAGGACAATATATACCAAAGAGAGGGTAGGTGTAGTGCATAAGACTGAGCAAGAATATGAGGAAGTATCCTGTTATAGTGCAAAGATAAAGGAAGCTTCACCGACTTTAAACCTCTACCTATACTGTTTACATACTTCTGTTTCATTTGTGATTAGGCTTGTTTCCTAGCATGCCTGGACAGCATTTCTGTTGCTTAAGTTGTGTGCCATGGAGATGATGCCCGCCAATTCAGAAAAAGTTTGTTTCAGGATTATTTTCATGCTTCTGCTTTATAAATCTACAGAATAAATGATAAAAGTACATCATATTAAAAATTATTATTAAAGAATAATTTTAAATACAAAAAATATAGAAGTGTGGACCACGCAAAAAGAAAAATTCTGATATATGCTTTTATTTTCCTCATTAAGATCAAGCCTGAAAAAAAGTAATCCTCTATTTTTTTTATAATCTACTTATATACTGTACAAGCCAATAATACTTTGTCTCTCGTGCAATGACAGAAGATGTCATTTACAATGATTGCTAGCATCCTGTCACTTCATTTCAATGCTGTCAAAGTCAATTATCTATAGCAAAGAGGCTGGGTGCAACTGTCATTGACCAGATGCAACTGAATTGAACAATATGAGCATCTGACGCTATTCCTCAAAGTCTTGAAGTCAATTTGCGCATTCCAAGACCTTCATGCTTAATGGAAAAATATTACCGTAAATAGTAATAAACTAAAAGTATGACAATTATGGAGACCACATAGGAACTATATGATCCTGAATGTTTATTTGATTGATGCCAATCTATTGTCTAATTTCACAGACACTGCAGTGCATAACGTCGTAGTTTTCAGAGATATTTTGTAACTACTTGATTAGCATTTATCATTGAAACATTCTAGAGAAATATCCAAACTGGTGCTAGATTAAATATGTCCACCAAGGTAAATGAAATAATGCCAGGAAGGTAACAGATCCATTATTTATTAATGTCTCTTACTAAATAAAATATTGTATGATGTTCAAAAGGAGAAATAATGACATGCTGAATGAGGTCCTTTCTAGGACCATCTAATTAAGATGGGACCAACCTAAAACTCGGATTAAATATTTGGGTTTAAGACACTGTTTTTGACAGCCCACTTAATCAGATTCCAAATATCTTGCCTAGATCTATGCTTTAAAATATTCCAGGAGAGCTAGAAGCAGGCGAAAAGTAGCAGCAAAGCATACTAATTACCTTTTTAAACTTTAAGTGAAAATATATATTGCAGTTTGTAACACCTAAATTTTAACTTTGATTCTTAAAGAATAGTCTATAATCTGGATTTGGTTTTTAATGTCCGTTCCTAAGAAATGCTTTGGAAGCGCTGGATGATGAGACGAAGGTGGTGGCATACTGAAGGCGAAGAGGTCATCTCTGAGGACACAAGTATGACCTCCTCTGTGACCGTGCCTAAGATGTATCTCCTGGAGAAGTGTTTTCCTGCTATGGGATTTGCACCTCTGAATGCCTTCCAAAAGCATGACACTCACAACCTTTTTTTTTCTTTCAAATACTTAAATAGTATTTTATAACATTATCAAATTCCTTTAGTTTAGAAGGTACATCTCTGTTCCCATTTTATCACTTAGTGGTTAGTCAAATACTCATACGCGGTACAGTCAAAATGTCTTTCTCTGCCTGAGGGACACATGCACAGATCAAGGGCATTCTCACTCCTTTCTTTTGAAACCATTCCATTTTTTGTGCAATAATCAAAGATTGTTGGACCAAAGACAGAAAGAAAGTAAGGGAGAGATATGCATGTGTGTGACTTACTAGCTTACTGATTAGAGCTGTCACTCAGAGGAAAAGACATTTGTGGTTTAGTTTCTGCTTCAGTAGCTCTGTGGGTTTCTCACTATTACTTCTTCCACAGTAATGATACACAGAATTTAAACCTTACATTGTCTTTCTGAACAGAACATATTAAAGCAGAAGAATGATTTGAAGGCAAGATTTTTAAATCATAATTTTGAGTTCTAACTATTTAGTTCTCGAATTAAAAAAAAGTGGTGATGCTGCCATGGAAGCTATTTTGATTACATCTTTCAGACAACATAGGATACACATAGGACATTCAGACAACATAGAAGGATATTAAGTCGTCAGTTCCTGAAGAAGCTGGGAACAAGTTAGATATTGGTCCAATAAGCTCTATCAATGTTGAACTGAAACACAGCAGTGTAAAAAAGGACTTCTCCAGGATTCAGGGCCATTGAATTGGATGTTTGAAGATAGCAGTTTTAGACATCAGTGACCAAAGTTAGAATAAATAGGAATGTAAATGCCTGTATTCTTTTTTACTGTTAGCCTTTGATGTCTTTAAACATAAAAAAAACCCCAACCAAAATCTTTCAGCTCTGATGTGACAACCATTGAAATGATGAAGAGTCATGCCCTGTTCATTTATTATTATACAGCAAAAATCAGTGGGAGTTACTCACGAACAGTGCTAAATCTATCTTGTGAAAGTTGATAAATAAATAAAGCCTATCAGACTTCTCACAAAATCACAGAATCACAGGGGTTGGAAGGGATCTCTAGAGATATCTAGTCCAACCCCCCTGCCAGAGCAGGGACACCTAGAGCAGGTTGCACAGGATGGTGTCCAGGAGGGTTTTGAATGTCTCCAGAGTCAGAGACTCCACCACCTCTCTGGGCGGCCTGTTCCAGTTCCCTGCCACCCTCAAAGGAAAGAAGTTCCTCCTTATGTTTAGATGGAACTCCCTATGTTCAAGTTTGTGCCCATTACCTCTTGTCCTATCACTGGGCACCACTGAAAAAAGACTGGTCCCATCCTCCCAGCACCCTCCCTTTAAGTATTTGTAAGCATTGATGAGATCCTCTCTTCTCCCGACTAAAAAGACCGATGTCCCTCAGCCTTTCCTCATAAGAAAGATGTTCCAGCCCCCTAATCATCTTTGTAGCCCTCTGCTGTACCCTCTCCAGCAGTTCCCTGTCCTTCTTGAACTGGGGAGCCCAGAACTGGACACAGTACTCCAGGTGCGGCCTCACCAGGGCAGAGTAGAGGGGGAGGATAACCTCCCACGACCTGCTTGCCACACACCTCTTGATGCACCCTGGGATGCTATTGGCCTTCTTGGCCTCAAGGGCACATTGCTGCCTCATGGTCATCCTGTTGTCCACCAGGACTCCCAGGTCCCTTTCCACAGAGCTGCTTTCCAGCAGGTCTGCCCCTAACCTGTACTGGTGCATGGGGTTATTCCTTCCTAAATGAAGAACCCTACGCTTGCCCTTGTTGAACTTCATGAGGTTTCTCTCTGCCCAACTCTCCAGCCTGTCCAGGTCACACTGAATAGCAGCACAGCCTTCCGGTGTGTCAGCCACTCCTCCCAGTTTTGTGTCATCAGCAAACTTGCTGATGGTACTCTCTATCCCTTCATCCAGGTCATTGATGACTATGTTGAACAGGACTGGACCCAGCACTGACCCCTGGGGAACACCACTTGTCACAGACCTCCAGCTAGACCCTGTGCCACTAACCACAACCCTCTGAGCTCTGTCTGCCAGCCAGTTTTCAATCCACCCCACCGTCCATTCATTCAACTCACACTTCCTGAGCTTGCCTATGAGGATGCTGTGGGAGACAGTGTCAAAAGCCTTGCTGAAGTCAAGGTAGACAAGCCCTCCCCTCATCTATCCGTCCAGTCACGCCATCGTAGAAGGCTATCAGATTGGTCAGACATGACTTCCCCTTGGTGAATCCATGTTGGCTACTTCTAATAACCTTCTTTTCCTCCAGATGCTTTGAGACGACGCCTAGAACGAGCTGTTCCATCATCTTTCCAGGGATGGAGGTGTGGCTGACTGGCCAGCTGGCATGCTTTCTGGAGTGATATCAACAGGAGAACAAAAGAATAGAATAAACTGATATGAGTCACTTGGCTAAGTGTGGAAGACAAAATAGGTAAATAAAAAATGAAAAAAAATGATCTCGTAAGTTAATCTTAGGAAGGCTATTTTTCCTAGGCATTACTAAACAGAGAAATTCCTTTTGCCATTACACTTGAAAGCACTGAAGCGAACCAAACTGGAAATGCAGAATGAGTTTGAAAACAGAATGATTGGAAGGTGAAGTTATTTGCCTATGAATAGAAAATCAGTAGGAAAATCGATGTCTGCTCCAGCCTTGTGACTGTTTATTTTGTAAATTAGAAGCTTGATTGAGAACCCAGCTGCCATGTAAGGAGAAGACAATGGGAGCCACATAGATGTGGACCAGAGGAAACCCCAGTAGCCTCTAATGAGCTCAGTCAGCTGCCCTTGACCCAAGGGTGTCTGCAACCTTTGTTCTAGCTGACACCTAATTAGGGAGGGTCAAGAACCCTCTTAGCTGGTGGTAGGGCAAGGCCAATATAAAAGCTAAGGCCAAGAGCACAGTTCACAGAGTGCAGCTAACAAAGCACAGTTAACAGATGCAGCAGTTCATACAGCAGGGTGCAATGAAATGATTTCATCTTAGTTCATAAGCATAAATATTCTCAGGTGTGGCAGTGGTACACCACAGAGCACATTCCTGAGCAGGTGTCAGAGCAGCTATCCCTGCCAGGGCAGAGGTTTCAACCCAGTCAGAGCCTCAGATGGTGGGGGCAGTTCTGAGCGTCCTAGGCCGCAGGGAGTGGCTGGGGACTCTCCCCGAGGCTGGAGACATGGTACCCTTTCCAAGTAGACAAGTTACCAAAGGAAGTGAACAGTCTGCATGGAACCGGACAGGATGAGAGACAGAGAGATGGACAGGATCTTCTTCGAGACTCTACAGCTTCAAGGGCCCTGGACCTCAGCTGTAGTGGAAACACAGGCAGAGTCTGTCCCTAGCAGAACAGTAAGCAGAAACTCTGAGGCAGGCAAAGGCTGGAATCTGGTGACTTCTGACACCAAGACGTTCTAAACATTCTGTAAACACACTAATGTTCTGTAAAAAAGCTAATGGTCACTTGCCAAGGAGACGGGCTCCAGTGAGGTGGGTCCTCACTGGGGAGGGGGATCGAGGTGAAAAGGGCCA